>JAOPUL010002510.1:24081519-24091811 GCA_027564515.1 Octopus rubescens
ATGATGATGATGATGATGATGATGATGATGATGATGATGATGATGATGATGATGATGATGATGATGATGATGTGTGTGTATATATGTGTTTGTGAGAGTGAGTTTGTGTTTCTCAAGTCTATACATGTGTTCATTCACTAATTTGTAAACCAATGGCTTCACTAACAGTGTCATTTTCTTGCAGTCCACTGCAAAAACATGTCTGAGACTTTTGACATGTCTTGACATGGTGTCCGATCTTTGTAAACAAAATGCTCATTTCAGTGTTATTTGTTTCCAGTTCTCCACATAAACATAGCCAGGCTGTTTGTTGTTTGGCAGACAGGGAGATTATAACCCCACCTGAAAACACTTTGGGGTTGGCATCAGGAAGGACATCTGGCTGTAAGAAAAACTCTGCATCTACATACATTCATCTGATTCATGCAAGCATGGAAAAGTATAAAACGATGATGATGATGCTGGTACTGATGAAGATGATGATGATATATATGTGGGTGTGTGTGTATATAGAGAGATAGATAAATAGATACACACACACACACACACATTCATGTATTAATGTATTAATGTCTGTGTTTTATGCATAATTATACATAGAGACATTTGAACATTACCATGTATATATGTGTGTGTGTGTGTGTGTGTGTGTGTGTGTGTGTGTGTGTGTTTGTGTGTGTATGTAAGGAAGTGCTTTTTACCAACCTGGGCAAGCATCCTGTAGCAGTTTGATACATGCTAGATGAGCAAAGCGCTCAGCTAACTCCCTTGGTGTATCACCGACATGATTACTGATAGATACAGTGGCCCCCATTTCAATCAACCACTGCAATATGTGACTTTGACCTTGGCCTGCAGCTGAAAGAAAGAAAGAGATTGTGTTATGATTGTTATTTATCCTATGACTGAGTTGATCTATGATCAATGGCATTCCAACTATGATTGTCCCGTCTTCTTTTTCAGATAGTGTGTCCCAATCTATATAAAACAATCAGATGTAGTATGAAGAAGATTTGACTTCTATTTCTTTCAGGTCAAGCAAGGCTCTCTTGTTGGCTTGTAATCATATTGTAGTTCCAAGCTTTGCCATAAATAGATATGGTGGAGGTAGTGGTGGTAGGAGTATCCAGAATGAGTTATCAATGAAAAGGACAGGGGGAAGAAAACAATTAAGAGGGAAGATATAAATTAATTGAATTGTGATTATATTTGTTAATTAATTTAATTAAATGAAAGTGATTAGTTGATTAGATTGAGTAAAGGATGATTGATAATTAGTGAACTGAGATTAATATAATGATTGGCTAAATAGATAGTGTTTACATAGTTAATGCTAGAAGCACTAGAATGCTAACAAGAAATAATTATGCAGTGAAAAAAAAACTATATAAGTCAATAACCAATATTATTTTAATTATTTCAGTAAGTACAAGAGACAACCCCATACATATTTTGGTGTTATTGTGACCTCAGCAGTGAAGCATTAAATTTCACCATAGCTGCCAAAAAATAACACAAAGTAAATGCACAAGAATATACACTGGTTGGCAGAGAAACATAAAATTGTTTAGAGAATGAATACCTTGAATCAGTTAATTGTAAATCAATTCCACAAAATTAATTTTGTGTCTCATTGAAAGAATTATTCACTTACCTACTATCTCTAGGGTAAATCTGCCACCTCCAAACTATATCCATGAGAAGATTTGAACTTGGCAAATTATAGAATATCTCTTTTTCTTGCATTTGTAATAACTATGTAATGCTAAGTAGAGCCCTAAAGATTGTAGTGTCAATCAATTTGACTGACTCCTATTCTCTATGGAATTATTAGATCTTAAATTTACACAACTTTCAATTTTAGAATCATTCTACCTTTGTGGTATTTGTTAAGGCTCTTTATGTTTTGAGTTCAAATCCTGCCAAAGTCAATACTGCCTTTCAACCTTTCAGGGTAAATAAAATAAGTACCAGTCAATTACTGGAGTTGGTGCAATTGACTAACACTTTCCTTTAAAGTTTCTGGCCTTGTGCCCAAATCAGAAATACTTATTAATTTTTTATTAATCCAAATTGGCAGAAACAGTGAAATGTCAAGCTATTAAATGCTGTAAAATGTTTTTCTATTGTTGAGTCTCACTTCCTTCTCAACTCAAACCCTGCTATAGTCAACTTTCTCTGTTCAGGATTATCAAAACAAGTACCAGTAACGTGCTGAGTTTATTCAACCAATTACATCCCAATTCTTGTGTTTAGTTAAATAAAATAAATTATTCCTTCATCTGTTCAACTAAAAGATATTGAATTGGGTTGGAGTTTTGCATGACTCAATATAGAGACTAAAAAATGCAACAAAACAACATACAAATGTGAAGATTCATTTAAATCTTAAAAGTGTTTATACCTTTATGAGCCAATGTGGATCCATTGCTATCACACTCATTGATGCTCACAATACCATTTTCTACCAACATTTGCAAATGTTCAAGATTGCCTCTGGAAGCAGCCACATGTGCAGGGAAAGATAAATCTGAAATGGTGAAACGTTAGTATCATAAAGAGATTCACTTTTCAGCAACTACTTGTAGTTGTATCAGTGCCCAGATTGTAGTGGTATGACAAAATGTTTTGACCCTTTATATTATATAATATCATGAAATTAAGCAAAAATTAATGTGACGCTATTTCTGTATTTTAAATATCTCTTCCATGATGCAACTTTTTCAGTTTCAACAACTATCCCTGATTAAGTCATGTGCTAAGCAAGTATGACTAAAAAAGAAAAGGAAAAAATTGAAAAAAAAAAGAACAGAGGAACAGACAGAAACAAAACCTCTTCTTTTTTTTTATATGTTTACTTTATAAAAATTGATTCATTTTTATATGATGCAGGTCATATATTTTAAGGAGAAGAGAAATGGTGTAATGTAGTCTTCAGGCATTTCCCAAGAATATTAGTGGTATAGATGAAGTGAATGGGAAGTAGTTTCAACTGGGAATTGAAACTACACAATTATCTTGGCTGCTCATTGGTTTACTTTTTGCTCCATGACAACATTAGATGACATTTACAACATAATACATAAGCATGCAATCAGAAGGATAATTGATGTTTTTGAATATAATGTGATATTCATATTTTGCCAAATGTCAGGAAGATAAAGTTACAAACTGATCAGAATAATCTTATTTTTACATTTCTGTATATTCTTTTTTTTACAAATTAGTCAAAGGAAGAGCAGTGCTAATGACTACAGCAGGTCTCAGGCTGGTGAGATGCATGCAACCAATGTTCAGCTTAAACACCTGTAGTTCAGTATATGTAAGAAAACACATGTATGGAGGGTTTTCCAGAAGGATACTGTTATGAGGAGAAAGGAATGGAAAAGTATTTAATGGGAGATGTGGAAGATAAGACACAGTAAGGATATGGGAGGGAGAGAGACAAATGGGATGAATGAGTCTGGGAGGAGAGGGTGTACAACTAGTTAGTTCAGAGAAACAGTGATCATTGTTGTACCAATACAAGAGGCAGAGAGAAGAAACAGTGCATCTCTTAGCTACATGTTGGTGAGTGAACCTTTACCAATCAATTAAGTGGCTTTCTTTGTAGATGTTTATCAACAGATCAGGACTGAAGTATTTCCTTGCTCTAAGAAGAAACCTAGATTTTGTGATGTGGTTTTAGCAATGTCATATATATGTCAGGTTACCATGAAAAATGATTAGGATTTGTAAAACCTTGCTTTTGTAGTCATTTAGAAGTTTTAATTTTGTGTTATTTATGACTAAAAAGTGATGAGGAACTGTTTCATGCATATTTGTAATGATTGAGTCTTTGTACTGTTAAAAAAGACAATGTGGTTATGTCCGCATTGATGAATGAGTTCTATGTTTTAGTTCATACAATTAGTGCATGTCTAGCATGAGGTGTTACAATGTATGCGAATGACTCTTTTATATAGAAGTTTAAGGAGGAATGAAGAATAGTATCATCTGTACAGGAGTGTGTGTTGTTCAAAGTGATAGCAAGTATTAGGGTGTTCGGAAAGTAATTGTGTTTTTTCACCTCTATGAAATATGAATCAACTAATCACATTAGAGCCAATGTCGAATGGGTGGGAACTGTCTAGAAATAGTATATTATCTCTTCTATCTGGCAGTGTGTCATTCATAGTTATTTTGGTAATTAACCCCCATGGAGGATAAGAACTTTATGAAACAACATATTCACCATGGCTTACTGTATGAGTTTCAACAGAAAAGTACTGCTACAGAAGCAATGAAAAACATTTCTGAAGTATATCCAGATGCGGTGAAAGCTTGTACTGTCAGCTGTGGTTTAAAAGGTTTCAAGATGGTGATTGTGACATATCCGACAAACCTCACTCTGGAGGACGACCCACTCTGAATGACGACCTTTTGAATGAGACTATTGTATCAGATCCACATTAAAGCACCAGAGATTTGGTGCAAAACTTTAATGTGTCATGTTCAACTATCCATGAACATCTCAAGCAAATTGGGAAAACATGCAAAGAGGGAATTTGGGTTCCACATGAGCTTACGCTTGAGAACCAAACATGTTCCACCATCTGCAGCAATCTTCTAACCAGGAATAACAACCTGTCGTTTCTGCAGTGCATTGTTACAAGTGATGCAAAATAGGTTTTGCATCACAACAGAAAACAAAAAAGACTGGTTATCACGTAATGAGAGGTCAGTGCCAACACCAAAACCAGAACTCCATCCACAAAAATCTTTGCTCTGTGTTTGGTGGAACATGAACGGTATCGTCAATTACGAGCTACTGGAACATGGAAGAACCATCAATGCAGATGTCTATTGCCAACAATTTGATTGTGTAAATAAAAAATTACATCAAAAGTGGCCAGCTTTGGTAAACAGAAAAGGTGCAGTCTTCAACCCCCCCCCCCCCCAAAATAATAAAATCGTTTGGATGGGAAGTTCTTCACATCCTCCATACTCACCTGACTTAGCACCTACGGATTTCCATCTGTTCCGATCACTTGAACATTTTATAGGAGGCAAAACATTCAGAAACAGAGAGGAAGTTGAAAACAGAGACTTTCAGACATTTTTTCAGGAAAAGAAATGTTTCTTTGAACGTGGCATAAAAAAGTTACTTTCCTGTTGGACCTGCAGTCGAAAACGATGGTGATTACATTCTTGATTAAAACTATTCAGATAAACGTAGTTTACTTTGGTTTTTATATCCTTTCTGATAAAACGCAATTACTTTCCGAACACCCTAATACTTAGGGTTTGGCAAAAGAGAACAAGTACCAAGCGTAAAAAAATCAATATCTTCAAAAAAGATATATTCCACTCAGGGAGATAAAAGACAAAGTTAAATTCAGTGGAGAAAGGAGTCGAGTCCATGGCTCTTTGCAAGTCCCTTCCAAGAGTGGACTTCAAAAAAGGAACCAAAGCTAAATCTTGTTGGCCATTCTATCAGACTTACTGCAAAATAAAGATTTCTAATATTTAACAAAACTAAAAATTTGTTACAGATCATGTATTATTGAACCAATAAAATCAACTCCCACCCATCATAGAAACCTGTTATTTGTTCTAAAGGTCCCTTGAGGGGATAAAATGTGCAAAGATGATCCCAATGGGATTTGAATAAGGAAGGTTTAGACAGAAAGAAATAAAAGTAAAATATTGGTTTCAAATTTTAGCAAAAAACCTCAATTTCGTGGGAGGGGGTAAGTTGATAACATCGACCCCAGTACTCAACTGGTACTTATTTTATCGACCCCAAAAGGATTAAAGGCAAAGTTGACTTCGACAGAATTTGAACTCAGAACATAAAGATGGACGAAATGCTGCTAAGCATTTCACCCCGCGTACTGATTCTGCCAGCTCGCCTTCTTAAATGGAAGTAAAATATTGCTTGGCATTTTACTCTGGTGTTGTATCATTACATGCAGCAGAGAGAAGCTGTAGGAGTGGCCAGGCCTGCTAGAAGTTGCAACCAAATCTCCCTCAACTTACACCTTGCTGAAGACATTGATAATGTAGTCCTATACGCAAGATATCTGGGGGAAAATCTGGACCCTCTTAGACCATAGATCTGACCTGTGAATTAACAACAACATCATCATCAAACTGTAAAAATAAAAGAAACAACAAAAGAATATATTTATTATTGTTATTTTTATTTTGTTTATATCATTTGAAACGTTGATAAAATATCCAACATGAAGTGAGGGTTGGCCCTTAATTACAATGTGATATTAAAACTGATCACAAAAATCTTATCTATGTACAAGTCTTTACATT
Source organism: Octopus rubescens (assembly GCA_027564515.1). Classification (NCBI taxonomy): domain Eukaryota; kingdom Metazoa; phylum Mollusca; class Cephalopoda; order Octopoda; family Octopodidae; genus Octopus; species Octopus rubescens. The sequence continues at coordinate 24,087,829 of JAOPUL010002510.1, forward strand.
GTCTCTGTACTATAATGGTGTGATTTGAGATAAACTGTTGTATTTACATCTACTGAATGATTTTTTTTTTAAACAATGATCTCTAATTTAGGACACAAAGCCACAAATATATTTCATTTTAACGAGAGGTGTAATTAATTTAATCAACCTCAACTCCACCCTACATATACTTTGTAACTTTATAAAGGGGAAGGGAATAATGGCAGGCAAAACCAACTTCGGCAGGATTTGAAGTACACGGAGGGACATAATAACCATAAGGTATTTAGTTTGATCTCAGCAGGATTTGAACTCAGAATGGAATGAGCCGTAACTAAATACCACCAGGCATTTTCTTCAATGCTTTAATTATTCTGTCAATCCACTGCCCTTGTGATAATAAATGTTTTTAATTATGGTAGAAGGCCTGAAATTTGTAAGGTAGGGGGTTGTTGATTACACTGACCCCCAGTGACTAGTACTTTGTTTTATTGAAGAATGAAAGGCAAAGTTGACCTCGGCAGGATTTAAGCTCAGAATGTAAAGAGTTCGAACAACTACCACTCTAATGATTTTGCCAATCCACCACCCTTGTGATGATAATAATAAACCTTTCTACTATAGGTACAAGGCCTGAAATTTGTGGGGAGGAGGCAAGTCGACCACATCACCCCCCAGTACACAACTGGTACTTATTTTATCGACCCCGAAAGTTGACAGTAGAATTCGAACTTGGAACATAAAGACAAATGAAATACCACAAAGCATTTTACCCAGCATACCAACAACTCTGCCAGCTTGCTGTCTTTGTGAAGATAATAATTCTTTCTAATTTTGATACAAGGCCAACAATTCTGAGGGGTTAGTCAATACCATCAACTCTAATACTTGACTGGTAATATATTTTATCAACCCCAGACAGATGAAAAGCAAAGTTGACCTTGGTAAGATTTGAACTCAGTACATAAAATGTCAGAATAAATACTGCAAAGCAATTTGCGATGCTCTGACAATTTTGCTAGCTTGCTGTCCTAATGATGATGATGATGATGATGATGATGATGTGGTGGTGGTATTTTTACATTGGCACAAGATCGCACTTGTTAGATAGGGCCTAATCACCTGAAATGGTTCCTATCTCATTACTGGTATTTTCGTTTTTTCTTACCAAATTCCTCTTCTTGAGGTGGTGGGGAGGCAAAAATCCACCTTCATTTAATTTCCATCATTTTCAATTACACAATTAAAACAAAACAAAAAAATAAGGGGGGGAGGTCTGACATGAAATAATGTTTTGGAAGTAATTATTGCAAACGACCCTTCATAGAAATAGTTTAAAATACAAAGAACATTCTTTATTTGGGACAGTAGTGGGGGGACGAAGTTTGACACTACCCCATCCTCTGATTCCACAAAGTTTTTATATTAACTCTGTATTGAAGAATATGCAAATGACTTCAGTTTAAATCTTTGGATTATTTTTATGTTTCCCTAGTAACCCATAAACTTTGTGTAATTAATGATATAGGTGTATATTATAGGTATCTAGTTGATGGATGATACAGGTGCAGGTATCAAGGTGATGAAACAGGTGTATATGTGTGTGAAATGTATTCATAAATTATGTGTAAACATATTTCAAATTTAGCTCACCTCACTGTGAATGAAGTTCTGAACTAAGGAAGACAGAGAGAAACGGTGGCCAGTACTGCAATGTTGACATCTAACAAAGCCACATACTCCTAGTTTCTCTTCTTTTATTAACCTTCATCACACACACACACACACACACTTCTTCAGGTGAAAACACTAACTCATCAATAATAACTAGAAAAGCTATGAAAAATGCTTCCTGCAGAAACCATTCATTCACTATGCAACCACGACCACCACAACTGTTTTCTCTTCAAATGGTTAACTCCCTGGCCTTCATTGTTAGGACAACTATTTATTTGTAGTGGCTGTTATATGTTGCTTGTGGATTGTGAGCAGGTCAAATGTCATTGATATCAGTAATATAGGGGTGCAAAAACAATTACATATTGTAGTAACCATGACAGAATGCTGTTATCAAATGTAGCCAATGATTGTCTAACATGGTTTGTAGTTAAAATGTGTGTGTCTATTGATTCCCAGGCAATATTTATATTTTTAATGCTCTTGACACTACCAAGGCAGCTGATGATGGGAATTTATGTGTGATTTGCTTGTCTGTGAATCTTTTATATCTTGTGGTCTTGTTATTCTGAGTTGTCCTCCATTCTCATAAAGTTGAACTTGTTAAATGGTTTATGGTGGTTGTGATGCTTGTATTATTACCAGGTGGTGCTATTAAGTTAGACATGGCCTGGGCCAATACTGGCCAAAACATATCAAAGTTATATTGATATTGTATTATTGTCTTCATTGGTAATTTTATGATGCTAGGATAATACTTAATTAAGAGTTTCTAGTTTTGGGAGGTTCTGTGGCATACATGCATTGTTTCTACTGTAGGTACAATGCCTGAAAATTGGAGGGAGGGGTGTTACCTTATATTAAAATTTCAGCCTAGCCACTAAATATTGTGTAATAAATAATTAAATTTAAAGCATCTCTCATAAAAAGTTTCTTCCATGCAATTCAGGAACAACAAATGAACCCCCAACAAGTTTCCTCAGCACAAAACAACAGAAATCATCAACTGACAATCACAGTAAAACCCAAACTGAAGACATTAATCACACCATCGCTAAATGTGAGAGAAAGTCCTCAAGATGCCACCTTTTCATGAGACATGATGTGGTGGCTAGAGAGATCTGCAATAAAATCAAAAGATAACAACAACCAGTAAGGGAAAATACTTCAGGTTGATGGATGAAAAGAAAATTGTTGGTGGCTACACAAAAAAAAAACAAAAAAAAAAAACACAGCAACCAAAATTAAAACATAACAGACTTGATGTTTAGGACAACAAAAAAAATATAAACTTGTTCTGTTGTGAGAGTTAACTGCTCAATGAGGTAACAAAAAAATAGTACAGGAGAAAGAAAACATGCCTGGCCACTGATAAAAAGTTAACCAATCCACTATCACTTTCAACATTCTACCATTATCATTGGTGCAGCACAACATGTATCAACCCTCCTGGATCAAAGTAGAGCAGGACTTGTTCCATAATTCATAATCTACAGAGGGGGTCACCATATCTGAAACAATATCAATCTGTATGACCCTTCTACAATTTAAAGGTTGATTGGTTGTAGAAAGGATGATGAAAAGAACAGGACAAACTCCTTTCTTTTTAGTTAGTTTCTTTTTTTCTTTATGACCTTATTTCCAAATGGGTGGCCAGTCAAAATAAAGACTGAAATTTCAAATAGGAAGTGAAACACACAAACACACATATACACACATTCTACAAATACATACAAGGATGGAAGTACACATCATCATTTAAACATCCACTTCTCCATACTTGCATGGGGCAGAGGTTGAGGATGGATGCTCTTCGTGTTGCCCATGGTCAGACATGTTTTCATGGAAGACTGGACAGGAATGATATCGCTTGTATGAATGACAGTGACACTCATTTACAGCTATCATCATGCAATGTCAAGGCAAGGAGACACAAACACACCACACACATATATACATGGCAGGCTTCTCTCAGTTTCCATTTACCAAATCTGCTCACAAGACTTTGGTTGACTCTGGGATTACAATTGAAAACACGTGTCCAAAGTGCCATGCAGTGGAACTAAACCTGAAACCACATGGTTGGTTAGTGAACTTCTTAAGCACACAGCCAATCTTGCACTAAGTACACAATAGTACAAAACAATCCAGAGAGAGAAAAGCTCAATATAATAGAGCAGAGTAGTAAAATTTGCTGGAAACTATATATATACATACATACATAATATATATTTTTATATATTTGCATGTAAGTTTATATATAAACACAGACACCACACATCTATTCACACACTCAAATTTATAGAGTATATATATCTAACACATAG
>JAOPUL010002510.1:24091911-24099411 GCA_027564515.1 Octopus rubescens
ACACATCTAAAAATATCCAGTAGTACAACTCATATATATATATATATATATATATATATATAATGTAAATCATACATGCATGCACTAATAAATAGCCTTATACACACACAATCTTAAAATTAAAAAATATAACTTTAAGATGGAGTAAAAAAAGAAAGAAAAAGTGACATTTACAGGTGTGTTTCCATGACAATAACTTTCAGGTAAATTATTTGTCATTCTTCACAATATCGATACCCACACTCATCACAATTCCTTTTATATTCTCATTTACATTGAAATGAAGATCTTTCTTCTCTCTTCGCAAAATCGCACCAGAAAACTTCTTACATATTCTTACACAATTTCTGGAAATTTTATACACAGGTCTTCATTATTATTATTATTATTAGTGTTATTTTCTTATTCAAACCTTATTTTGGTTTCAGTTCAGTGAAGGAACTGATCAATATCAAATCCTTCGTTAGATTGATTGTCATCATTACTGATTGGCACAAAGTCATTGTCTTCACTTTCTGACTCTGAGACCTGCAAGTCTTTGTTGATGTCTGTTTCAACAGAGTCTGGTTGTTGATCCTCCTCTTCCTCCTCCTCCTGTTGTTGCTGTCGTTGGTTGTCATCAGTCATTTGCTGAGCCAGTGAACTGCTCAAGAAGAACGCTGCTGGATCAAAGCTTTGCTCTTCATCATCACCTATACCAGCCATATTGTACATGTTAGATTCGTTCACACTTGAGTAAAACTGGTTCGCATTGTCACCACTATACTGCTGGGCATAGACACTGTCTTCGATGTATTGCGATATTCCAGGAGGTAATTCTTCATTTCCACTGCCATCCATACCATCTACAAGAGAACAGAACATGATCAGGTTACATATCACATATAACAGAGTTTCATATCAAAGCTTTCATATTTTTATTTCCATCTTCTAATTTTCCTACCACACTATTCATCTCAGATACTACACACACATGCATTTTCTAGATTTGTGAAGACTTTGTTAAGTAGAATTCCTGGAGAAAGCTCCCACATTTGCTGCTCAGTTTATATCTAACTTCACATCACACACACTCAACAAAACTATCTTTCTCCATTCGACCAGTCTCATCACCACACATAACATATCAAATGCAATAACAGCTGTGTTCCCTCTAAATCAGTGGTTCTCAACCATTTTTTTACCTATAGACCCCTTTGATTACAATTTTGTTCTGGTGGACCCCCATAGCCATTCAATGTTTAAAAACTAGTTTTATAGATGCTTCTTTCAAAATTCTTATTTTGCTTTTCATGTATAAACTTGTGTAAGCTGAACTATGTAAAATATCAGAGAAAGAAACTGAGCTGTTTCTTGCAATAAATACATCCAAAGTAACATTTTTTTATGGACCCTTAATTTTGCTTGCGTGGACACCCCCCACCCCCACCCCCGAAATCTTATATGGACCCTGGTTGATAACCAATGCTCTAAACCCACAAACTTAACTGCCCTGATGATATTCCTTCAATCACTCTCTAACACTGTATCCTAAAACTAACCCCTAACTTCACCAAATTCTTCTCTACCGGAATATATCCTGATCTTTGGAAACCTGCTACAGTGTCTTCTGTCCTCAAGAAGGACAACCTCTCTGATCCCACCAACTATTGTCCAATCACTCTCACTTCCAACCTCTCAAAATTAATGGAAACAGTAATTAACAATCACTGTCTCCAACACTTTCACTCCCCCTCCCCCACTTAGCAATTACCAATATGGCTTATGTGAAGCCAACTCTTGTAGGACCCTGCTCTCCTATGTCATTCATCAATAATCCAAAGTCTGTGGCTGTGTGGTAAGAAGTTTGCTTCCCAACCACATGGTTTTGGGTTCAGTCCCACTGCAATGACACCTTGGGCAAGTGTTTTCTACTTTAATCCAACCAAAGCCTTGTGAGTAAATTTAGTAGACGGAAACTCAAAGAAACCTATCGTATATATATATATATATATATATATATATATGTGTGTGTGTGTGTATCTTTCTGTGTTTGTGTTTGTCCCTCACCACTGCTTGACAGCAGGTGTTAGTTTGTTTACATCTCCATAATTTAATGGTTCAGCAAAATGAGACCGATAGAACCAGGCTTAAAAATAAGCACTAGGGTTGGGGTTGATTTGTTCAAATACACCCTTCAAGGTGGTGCCCCAGCATGGCCACAACCCAATAACTGAAACAAATAAAAGAATCTCCTCACACTGCCTCTGTAACTGCTACTACAACAGTCTCTGCTCCTCAAAACCAGCTGGTTGCATAACCCCATCCTCTCCCTCTTTTCATCAAATATACATATATATATACACACAGACATATGTATGTATACCATAACATGGATATCCCATACATATACTGTATACCATACCACATGTATCCCAGTTTTAGAACAGGTATACCACACTCCTGCATGTCATAAGAGATGACTAAAACAGTTGGTAACATGAAGGGCATCCAACCATAAAACACTGCCTCAAAATCTCATGTCCAACATGTCAGCACAAAGAAGTGGCCATACAAATGATGATGATCAATATATCATCATCATCATTTAACATTCATTTTCCATGCTGGCATGGGTTGGACGGTTTGACCGAAGCTGGCAAGCAGGAGAGCTACACCAGGTTGCAGTCTGATTTGGCCTGGTTTCTATGGTTGGATGCCCTTCCTAACACCAACCACTTTATAATGTGTGCTGGGTGTTTTTAACATGACCACCGGCACAGGTGCTTTTTTGTGGCGCCAGCATGGGTGCTATTACGTGGCACTGGCATGGGTGCCTTTTTACATGGCACCAGCATAGGGCTTTTGCAGACCAATCCTCTTCAGCCAGGGGAGCGGCATTAACACTTCTGCTGTGGAGGACGGGTCTTGGAACACACGAGAATCTACAAGAGCTAACAGAAGGGCCATTAATCATTTACTATGAACTGAGATTGCATGTGCGCATTGCACACCTCTTTCAAGTTATCCCTGACAGGAATTTAAACTTCCCTCTCCCGCCCACCAATACAAAGGGGGTTCGAGCACATTGCACACGGACCACCGCCCTACGAAGAGGGTCCTGGCACATGCGTTCAGGCCACTGAGCTATGTATGTATTCTGTATATGTCTGTCTGTCCCCGGTCTATATGTCAGCCTCCCCACCCCCGGTCTATAAGTCTCATTTGTCCCTGGTCTATATGTCCGGCTGACTAACAGTTCTCAGTCCTTATGTCCAGTCCATCCCCGGTCTATATGTCCCGTCCGTTCCTGGCCTATATGTTTGTCTAACTACCAATCGCCTGTGTGGTGCCACATAAAAAGCACTCGTGATGGTGCCACATAAAAGCACCAGTGCCAAGAGTCTGGTGCCGGTGGCACATTAAAAGCACCCAGCACACACTGTAAAGTGGTTGGCATTAGTAAGGGCATCCAGCCATAGAAACCAAGCCAAATCAGACTGGAACCTGGTGCAGTCCCCCGGCTTGCTAGATAAGGTCAAACAATCCAACCCATGCCAGCATGGAAAATGGATGTTAAAGGAAGACGATGATGATATATATAATGTACACTGACACACACATGCAAATGTATTTATTAACCTTGTAGAGCACAAGGCAACCTCTCCAGTATTGTGTAATGATAAAATATAAATACACACAATACAATCAAGTGATTGGTGTTAGGGAGGGCATCCAGTCATAGGAACCTTGCCGAAAATGAAATACGTGAATTAGATGTGGTCCTCTGATCCATCAAATAAGAACTGACCTACACTGTAAAAACCCTTCCATTCCACTTCAGCATGGAAAGTGAACATCATGTATACACACACACAGGGCTGGATTAAGACCCATAGAGGTGCTAAGCACTTAAAATATTTTGGTGACCCCATATATATGTAATTCAAAATATAAACAATAATAAACCTTAAAATAAATTTTTATTTTTCAAAATGAAACAAAACTAACAGTAAGAGGGAAAATAAAGTTTATTTTTGTATACTTCCACTTTATTTATATTTGAAAAATTTTCTCCTACATTTTTTTAATTGCAAAGTTTTTTGTGTTGCCCATGGTCAGATCCTCAAAATTAATCTTACGTAATACATCTGCTTCTATACTTAGTATAGATCAGGCATCCCGAATATTATTTTTGCAAGTTTAAAGTGATTTCTTTTGTGCCGTAAACCATTTACTATTTCTGTGGTGCCCCCCCCCCTTCTCTTGATACCCTAAGCACATGCTCATTTTGCTTAACAGTTAATCCAGCACTGCACACACACACATAAACACATTCATATATATATATATTTATATTCACACACACGCATATACATACATATACAATGCATACACATATACACACACACAATAATAAAAAGAAGAGGAGGCAGATAAATAAAGTAAGGTAACAAAAACAACTTACAGTTTTTCTCTCGTCTATTATTATCTTCATCATTATCATCATCATCATCATAATCATCATTTTCGTTATCTGAGTTCTCAGGTGTAATTTGTAGATCTTGGGCCAAATCATTGTTGTTATCAGATGATGAAAAATGTTCTCCATGGATATCCTGCAAGAAGCAATGATAACAATAACAACAACAACAACAACAACAGTAATAATTTGGGACATTACAAAGGTAAGTTGTGAAAACTGGGAATCTTATATCAAGTAAAATAATAATAATGGTTTCAAATTTTGACACAAGGCTTGGGGGAAGAGTGTTAGTTGATTATATTGACCCTAGTATTTGACTGGTACTTACTTTTATCAACACTGAAAGGATGAAAGGCAAAGTTGACCTCAGAAGGATTTAAAATTAGAAGATAAAAGTTGCAGGCACAGCTGAATGGTTTAGAAGTTCACATCAAAATCATGTGGCTCCCAGATCAATAAATACATTGTGAGTAAATTTGGTTAACAAAAACTGAACACAATCCCATTGTGTGTGTGTGTGTGTGCATATATATATCCGTCTAACCCATGCCTGCATGGAAAAACAGACATTAAATGATGATGATGATGATGATGCACACACATATACACACACACATACACATACATAGATATATTATTGTCATCCAGGCCATACAGAGGAGTTTAAGACTGGTGGGAACTCTTCTAAGTGGATGACCTTGTTCTTGTAGCTGAATCTGTGGTAGAAGTAGAGTTAGGAAAGAAATTCCACGTGTGGAAGCAAAACCTAGAATCAAAGGGCCTTGAAGTTAACTGAGCAAAGACCAAAGTTTTAGTAAGGAGGAAAACAGACAGGACTCTACTCTCTTCAAGGAAAACGGCCCTGCTCGTCATGGAGGAAAGGTGTAGGTAGAAATTCCATATGGTGTACTTAGAGAAGTTATGGAGGCACAAGAGGTGCAGTGGAATCACTGGAAGATTAACAGAGAAAGTAGGCTTTGTTTTTGGCAGATATGGAGGAGCAATTAACACTAAGAACACACAGAAGATAGATTTTATTGAATGCCCAAGACAAAAATCTTTAGAGGTAGTCAGACAGTTTCTGTTACCTAGATAACCTAATTAGCAGTGGGGGAAGATGCTCTGAAAATAAAGTTACTAGACTACAAACCAATAGGATAAAGTTCAGAGCGCTATTATCTCTGTTGATAACAAAAGGTTTCTCTCAAGGTGAAAGGCTGATTGTATGATATTTATGTATGAACTGCAATGCTACATGGGTGAAACATAGGCCCTGAATGCACAGGTAATGTGAAGACTAGAAAGAAATAAAGCTAGCATGCTCTGCTGGATGTGCAATGTCAGTGTGTGTGTGAATGATAAAATGCAAATATGTTGAGAGAAAAATTGGGCATAAGAGGCATCAGATGTAGTGTGCAAGAGAGAAGACTATACTGGCATGGTCATGTAATGTGTATGGATGAGGATCTGTATAAAGTGCTGATCCCTAAATGTGGATGGAACTTGTAGAAGAGGGAAACCCAAAAAGACATGGCATGAGGTGTTGAAGATTGATGTCAGGTTGTTGAGCCTCTTGGAAGAGTTGACAAAGGACCAAGATAAATGGTGATCCACTGTACTCAAGAAGACCCATCCTTCTCAGCACAAATGAGATCCTAAAAGTATATCCTTAATGTTTATACTCACCCCATCCCACACCCACTCTGTACTTGTCAAGTCTTTCTAACAACTCATCTTTGTAACATCTATTCCTCCTTCACCTCTCAACTATAGCACTATTTCCTCAGCTGCTGTATGAAAGCAAAGCTGCACTTATTCATCCCACCCACCCCTTCTGAGCTACCAGTAATTCTTCTCCTTGAAACTACTTCGCTTGCCATTCATCATGCACCCCCAGCACCACCCCTTGCCATTATACTTACATTTTCCTCTGAACACCTTCTCATGTCTGCCATCGATGCTTCCTCCACCCTTATTATAACCCACTATATCCACCCTGTGTACCTCTAATCTCCATCTCTGTTGTTGTGCCTCTTCTCTCTCCACCACACCTCACCTCATCTCCCTATTTCTCATTTATCTAGTTTTATTATACTGTTATTCTCCAGCCCACTTTTATCACCTCCTTCACCTTAACCCACTCATATCACCTCCTTCACCTTAACCCACTCCTTATTTTCCTTACATTCTTCCAAACAGAGATTTGCCATTGTTCATGCTTCCATCCTTGTTCATCATTCACTACATTCATTTCTACCCTCATCTTTTCAGTCTGTCCCTCTCCTTTCACATTCTCACAAGCCTACCCATGCAGCCATCCTTGATTCTCTGTCCCTACTCTCTCTTTATCTGTCTTCTTGTACCTTGAAGTTATGCGCTGATGTCTCATTTCCATCCTTTCTCCATTTCCAGCTGGGGTAGCCATATATCTCCTCTATAGCAAGACACCTGTTCCTGCTCCACCATCATGCTTTAGCCTCTCAGTACTTGACACAAAACCACCTCCCTCAATTCTGCACCCACACTCCATCATCTCTTAAGAGTTATTTGGTGACCTCACTAGTGCTGGTGGCACAAAAAATAGCACCCAGTGCACTCCATTAAGTGGTTGGTGCTGGGAAGAGCATCCAACCGTAGAAACCTTGCCAACGCAGTCCCCTGGTTGGTCGGATTTTGTTGAACTGTCCAACCCACACCAGCATGGAATACAACGTTAAATGATGATGATGTTGATTAATTGATTGATTGCATGTGTGTGTGTGTTTTTTTCTTACCACTCAGCAACTGGTTTTTGTTTACATTGACATAACTTAACCCAGCCTGCATGGAAAAACAGACGTTAAAGGATGATGATGATGATGATGATGATGATGAAACCAATAGAATAAGTACCAAACTTAAGTACTGAGCTCAGTTCGATCAAGTAAAACCTTTCAAAGTGGTGCCCCAGTATGGCCTCAGTCCAATGACTGAGGCAAGTGGAAGAGTAACTAAATACCACAAGGCACTCAGTCTACTGCTCAAATATTTCTCTC
>JAOPUL010002510.1:24101911-24103264 GCA_027564515.1 Octopus rubescens
TGTGTATGTGTGTGTGTGTGTGTGTGTGTGTGTGTGTGTGTGTGTGAGAGTGGAGAGAGAAGAATCTAGTATTAAACATGAATACATCTATATTTAAAGTATTTTTATATAAGTACCAGGAGAGAAAGAGGGGTGGGAAATGAAGTTATGATGTTCATGCCGTTCTCATGGGCAGGTATTAGTAAAATAAAAAAATACAGCTCTGACTGGAGATCAAATCCAGATCACAGATTCAGTTCAACAACAAGTTTATGACTGTGTGTCAATGAGAGAGACTTGGCTGGCTGCAGCCAAATTTATAGTGCTGAAGTATATAAGCTGTTTCACAATTATTAACTAGTGTATTTCAAGTGATTTTAATTCTTTTTCTTTTTGCTGATGGGGACAGTTGTTGTTGTTGTTGTTATTTATTTAGTCCTAGCTTAGTATAGATCCAGCAGACCCATGATCAGATATTTCAACTATGACCAATCTATAGAGCAGTGATTCCCAACGTGGGGCCTGGGAAAACTGTGGTGGGGCGTGGTGCTGTAGTCTCCAGGCACAAGGTTCTCATTAAAGTGATTCACTTTTTTCTTAGTCAATAATGTACTTTTTCTTTGTACACAGTACTTAATAAAAGAGTTACAGGTAGATTGTTTTGTATTAAATAACTGCACTAAAATATTAAAAATAAAGTTGTTTTTTTTCCAACCACTGGTGGGGTATACATTTTTCTGGAAAGTTATAGTGGGGCCTGGGGGAAAATAGGTTAGGAAACACTGCTATAGAGCGTACCTAGGGCTACATTATCCAAAATGATCTGCCTTTTGTTAAAGGTAAATTCATAGAGTATTAATTGAGGGAGATTTGGCTGCTATACTGAGTTGTTGTTGGCTGTAGTAGCTAGTAAAGTCTTGAACTCAGCACTTTGTGATCACCAGTTTTCATGGTACTCTACATTAATTTCACAGACAATAGAATGGCTAAATTTAGAGTAACTACATGTTATAGAGGAAGGAGAAAGGTTGGAAGGAAGGACATTTTCTTACTTCAGCATCAGCATCATTGTCATCTTTGAAGTCTGAATGATGTCGTCTTCTTCTTAACATATCTAATGTTGATGAACTGGGTTCACCATCTGGCCAATCTCCGCTCGCCAACACAGCCTCCCGCATGCTGTTACTGTCCATACTCTCATTGTCAATGCCTGTAAACGAAAATAAAAAGCAACATGGAATACAATAAAATTAACCCTAAATATTCCTGTGGCATCAAATATTAAAGACTTTGTTATTATAATAATAATAATAATAATAATAATAATAATAATGGTTTCTGATTTAGGCACAAGGCCAGCCATTTTGGGGGAGG
>JAOPUL010002510.1:24115142-24136631 GCA_027564515.1 Octopus rubescens
CGAGTTCAATTCCTGAAATAATAATAACACCACCAAGACACCTGATGAAGGCTGGAGAGTACATCAGCCGAAACATTACAAGATGAGGACACATATCTGTCCAATGTATATAATGTAAATAATGTTCTATAGAATACTAGTGCGACACTTCTCCAGTGTAGAGCCAAACCCCTCAGTTTCCAGTTCCAGTTCAGACATGAACTGGGAGTGGAAACTCCAACTTTCACAGCAGTGAATCAAGCACCAATCATAAGAGAGAGATGAGAGAAGGCATCCTTAATAAACAGCCATTTGGTTTGATTACCAAACAGATAACACAGCACAACTCAGCCTCTGAAAGTCCAACCAAAGCCAGTTGTGATTAGAACAGCCACAAAATAGCAATGATTGAGCCTATTGAAGACATTATCCTTATCTAAAGTAACCAGTGTCTCACCAAAGCCAGATCTATTTCTGACCTACACAACAATATATCAAATGAGGTGGAGGCTACCTGCAGATAATCACACAGGTTCACATGTCCTCAACTACATTGCTGACAAATGTCAATATCTTGGTGAACACTTTTACCAACATCTTTAACTGTGTGTTTAGTAGAGTTATGGGCTTAAAATTGCCAAGTATGTCCCTCTTGTTCAGGTCCTTCCTCAGCAGCCTGACTCATACAACTGGGAAAGGTCCTAGCTTGTTACCTGTTGCACAAGCTAGTTGCCTGACATGTAGCAATTAAGTTTGCAGGACACACATCCCAGTCCTGGCAATTTGCTTCTCATACAGTTATTCAAATCATCCATTATTTTAGCAGCAGAAATCAGCTTTTGCAGAACTTTACATCTTCTGCTGAGAGTCACAGCAGACCATCAAGGTAGATATAGAAGTCCACTATCACCTCTTACAAATAGTTCACCAAAGTCTTGCCATAAAACTGCTCATATTTACTTAGAATCAGATAACATACACCCTCTACAGTCCATCAAATATGTAAATTGGCTTAGTTGCCATGCTGCATCTCTATCACCCAGGTCCTTTCAACAGTTTCATTCCCTCAGGTCTAAATGCATATAAGCTTAACTTAGACAATGCAATTTTCACATTTTAGATCAAAGAACTGGTCTAGACACATTCTCACTGCTTGCACTTTATATGCAATACCTATCTTAATAACCTCTTTATGCCCTACTAGCTCATTCATCAATCTATTATTCTCTAGTTGTAGATCCTTCCTAAAACTAATAAATTCTGACCTAATTTTCATTTTTAATGTGGCCCATTTATTGTTGATAATTGCCTCTATCAGTTGCCGTGTAACCAGCTTGCAAACCTGGTCTCCGCACAGGGAGTGATACATTCACTTTCCAATAACAGGCTCCCTGTCTAAATAACCTCTCTACAATTATTGCTTTTACTGCTATACATATCTGAACCACCAACTGCTATGCAGATGTAGGAAAGATCACCTTTACCTGGAGATTCAGACATTTCTAAAACAACACAATTACTCCACTTGATCTGGTTCGAATCTATAAGGTACAAACCTCACAGTTGTCCAGAAAGAGAGCAAGACTACAAATGGCTAAGAAACTCTGGTCTCACTAATGGCTATTACATCTAAGTTTAGTGGCCTGAAGGCATTCAGCAGATGACCTCGCATCCAGACATCCATGAGGTCAAGTGCATTCCTATATTTTACTTTCAACAGAGTATGAGGGGAGAAACTGAGTAATAGGAGTGTGAGGGTGGTAGAAGAGAGAGATGGTGATATACAGCTACATTACTGATGAATTTAATAGTGAAGTTGTTGATTTAAAATAGAGATCAAACTGTTAATATTCCAGTTAATATAGGAAGGATATAAATATTGAAGGTAAATGTCAATGTATGGAGAATTAATTGGTGCCAATGACAACAACAGAATTATTCTAGTCTAAACTACTAGGACCGAGTTCAAATCTACTGTGATGAATTTTAATTCAAGTTTCATTTTATATTGAATTTCAATTTAATTTTCAGTTTAAAGTTTTTTCCAATCACCCCACCACTATCACAATCACCACAACCGTCACCATCTCCACCACTACCACCCTACACCTACAAATCTGATATCAGTTTGAGACTCACAAGCAGAACAATTTTTTTTTTGGTGGGGGCAGGGATGGAAACAAGAATCCCAAATTGTTGAACTAATACCATTACCTCAGTCAAAACATTTGTTGAATAAACAGACTCTCTATATTTACCACTCATACTAAGACAACAGTAAACTTACCGTTATACATTTTACTGTTGATTGACATTTGATTAACATCAGTCAAGAATTCTTCGCGAGAAGTATATTTCTTTCTCCGAACATTCTGGAACAAGATTACAACAAAACAGACATTTGAAGTTGATCAAATAAGTTTATAATGAAAGTAAAAGATAATGTAAGTTAGTCCTTAACAAATATTTTAAAATTACTGACTAAAATTTATAGATACTACCTTCTTATGAGGAAAGAACAACAAAAACTGATATCTTGGATGAGCTGTAAGGATTCTTTAGATTAAAATAACATTATTATAGCAGAACTATCAACATTTGATACATGCAAGATTGACTGTGTGGTTAAGAAGTTAGTTTCTAAACATGTAATTTTGGGTTCAGTCCCACAGTACCCGACCTTGGGCAAGTGTCTTGTATTGTAGTCAATCAAAACCTTCTGAGTGGAATTGGTAGATGGAAACTGAAAAAGCCTGTTGTATACATATGTGTGTGTGTGTGTGGGGGGGGGCTTTGCTGTGACATCATATGATGATTATAAATGAGTGTCATTCATTTCCAATCTTCTGCAAAAATCATCTCTGGCCATGAGGAAATATTACTTGCTTGAAAACAGGTGAGGGTTGGCAACAGGAAGGCCATCATGCCATAGAAAAATCTGCCTCAACGAATTCTGTCTGACCCATGCAAGCATGAAAAAGTGGATGTTAAAACGATGATGAATTATCAACATTTGAATAATTTACAAACACACACACACAAGCACACAGGCACATATACACACACACCCACATATTTCCTAAGAGTATA
This sequence comes from Octopus rubescens, assembly GCA_027564515.1. Classification (NCBI taxonomy): domain Eukaryota; kingdom Metazoa; phylum Mollusca; class Cephalopoda; order Octopoda; family Octopodidae; genus Octopus; species Octopus rubescens. The sequence goes on from JAOPUL010002510.1 coordinate 24,118,212, forward strand.
AGGTGTGACTTTCAGAAAGATTTACCTGCTATTTCCAACAGGCTGAGTAACTATTATTGTTGTTGTTGTCTCATTCCAGATCAGCCTCAGTCAAGCACTCTGCCATGACCATCCTGGCTTTTGTTTTAAACAGTGTACATCACAGAACACATTATCTAATGTGTCATTCACATTTTTACGTCAGTAGGTTATAATTTGATGGACATTTGGTTTCTATTTCTGACAGGTTGAATAACCATGTGGTGGACCCTGAATGTTTTTGGTGTTGATGTTGTTATAATAATCTCAACTGTGTTTGATGAGTATTATTGATATCCAACTATTTTGGAGCAACACAAATCTCCCACACACCCAGACATGTCCCCCACACTGAACCAATCTCATGTTGTCCCTTCACACTATCTACTCTCTATAGCAGACATTACATCATTTCCAGTTCTCTTTTCATTTTCTTTTGCTAATATTTCATATTCCTTTTATTACAAGTATTTCAAATTCATTTCTTTCCAGTATTTCAAGTTCATTTTACCATGACATCATCGGTTTGTATGGTTTTATCAAATTTGGTCATTAGTATATCTGTTCAAATAATTGTTTTTTTACAAAAGGGTGTCCTTCCCCTTCCTCCTACCATGACTCATTCAACTATGAAGTAAGAGGTGGGAAGTTTTAATACCTCCACATGGCTTTATGAACTAATATTTCATTCCAATTTCATTATACTAAACAGAAGGCAGATAGATACATCTCTTGAATAAAATCCTAATCTATCACAGGAAGCATTCCCTGATGATCTGGTACCGTTTTCCTTGAGAATAAGGTGAACTGAGATAATGTGGAATAAGGTGTCCTGCCTACAAACACAAATACACATACCTAATATGAACTTACAAAGTAGGAGTTGATGATTCCTGCAATTTCAGTCATTCAATCACTTCACCTCTAGATGCAATAAAGAGTCACACCCATTTCTCAGCTAAACTGACTGAGCCAAGCAGCATTCTATGTTAAACCAGAAACACAATATCTGTTGTACTAATAATACTTTTTAAACCAAGCAACATGAACATTGTCAATTGTCCAGAATGTTCAGGTCACAGTTACTCTGTTTCATAAATAAATATGAAGTGTTTCTAAGCTGGGAATTGAAACTATGTCTGCTAGATGAAAGCCAACAACACTAACCACCAGCCCACAAGCAACTGAGACTATATAAAGAAAGAAAGAGCAAGGTTTCTTATATAAAGACATCAGTGAAAATGAAATCTGTTTAAAACAATTTCTCACCTCTCTTAACGTCTGAAGATCCATAGGGTCTTTCACAATGTCGTAATAGTCAGTCACTTTTTTAGGATTGACAGGGAATAGAAATTGTTGTGTCTGTAAATAGAAAACATTAAAATAATAACAAAAATATCAACACTTACTTTATATAGTATTAATAATACACACACACACACACACACACACAAACACACACACACACACATTTATATCTATAAGCACCAATGTTGTCTCTCTTGAAATGTTACCATTTCATAACAAATCTTAATCAAATTTCTTAAAAAAGATCCCATCCTCAACCACGAATGATGTGAGAATAAAACATCCTGAGTCCAAGATGCCCTTGGAGTAAAACAGAGAGGATTCAAGAGACAGTGAAAGATTGATAGTTTTCTCTCTGTATCATACACACACACACTTATCTCTCTTAGACAACACTGTATAAATACAATATATATTGGAACACTGTAGCAATTTAAATTCACATTTAAAAATCACATTTTGGAAAAGTTGGTATGCAGTTTCAAATATCATGGAAGGTAGAACATAATTTATTTTTTAAATACTTCACATTTAAATTGGTACAGAAAATATTCAGGTTTTATACTGTATAACTTACACTCAAGCTACGATTTCCACTTTCGAATAACCTCACTTGGTATCACAAGTCCTCAGCAAGAAGGATGGTTGCCAAAGTCCAACATTCAGGGGCAGGTTTACCAATTTTCCTTTTCCTTCTGTCTTAAATAAGTGTTTTACCATATCCCAACATCAGTTACCTGTATATGTTTTAATACCACAGTTGCCAGTATATCTGTGTAAATATCACAATTACCAGTATATCTGTGTAAATATCACAGTTACTGGTATATCCGTGTAAATATCACAGTTACCGGTATATCTGTGTAAATATCACAGTTACCGGTATATCTGTGTAAATATCACAGTTACCAGTATATCTGTGTTAATTAGTCATAAGATGCACCAAAAAAACAAATGAAATAAAACCACATCTAAGAGGACTTACATTAGGGAGATCCCTCATTTCATTTAATATTGATTCAAAGATGGAGGAAAGTGTAACCAATGGGTCTGTTCGGCGTCGATTCGAAGACTGTTTGGGTTTCTACAAAACAAAAGAAACAAGAAAGATATCAGACATTAGATTATTGATTTGATTTGGTTCGGTTTGTTTTGCACATGAATCAGAAACAGTAGAGCTGTGATCAAGAAGGTTTTGTAGTGTTTAGTTACGTCCCTTTATGTTCTAAGTTCAAATCTTGCTGAAGTTACCTTTTTGTTCTTTCATGATCAATAAAAGAAATACAAGGCATTCACTTACAAAGTAGGAGTTAATGATTCCTGCAACTTCAATCATTCAATCACTTCACCTCTAGATGCAATAAAGAGTCACACCCATTTCTCAGCTAAACTGACTGAGCCAAACAGCATTCTATGTTAAACCAGAAACACAATATCTGCTGTACTAATAATACTTTTTAAACCAAGAAACATGAACATAGTCAATTGACCCTACACTCCTTTCATAAAATTTTGTGGCTTTATGGCCAAAATGAGAAATCATTATCATTATCCCTGTTACAGTAATGGAACACAGAATTGGTAAACTATCTGAGAAACATTGTCTTGCAGTATTTACTGATGTTTCTTTAACCCTTTAGTATTTAAACCAGCCATATCCGGCCCAAATATTCTACCTGTTTTATGTTCAAACTGGCTAAATCTGACCTTTCACATTTACCCTACAATGTCATTCTAAAAATAAACAATTTACATCATCAAAATATCAAAGCTACAAAATAATCTATGATTAAGACAAAGCAAAGTGTATAAATAAGCATTACATTTGACAGTAATCTGAATGCTAAAGGGTTAAAGTCTGAGTTCAAATTGCACTAAAATTAACTTTGCCCTACACAGTTAATACATTCTAATTAATTATCTGTAACTGCCTCCAAAATTTGTGATCTTGTATTTATATTTGAAATCATTATTATTAGCAGTGCAGCATGCTGGTAGAATCATTGAAGTATCTGACAAAATGCCTTACAGTATTTTATCCAGTTCTTTATATTTTATAAGTTCAACTCCAGCCAAGGCCAACTTTGCCTTTCATCCTTCCAGGGTCGGTAAAATTAAGTACCAGTAAAATACTGAAACCAATAGTATAGACCAGCCTCTTCCCTCAAAGTTGTTGGCTTTCTATCTAAATTGGTTTCAAAGTCTGGCACAAGGCCTTCTATCTAAATTGGAAATTATTTTTATTAACACTGTTTATCACCAAAGACTAGCTCTTTGAATTCATTTCCAATAAAAAATGTCTATTAAATCCCTCCCAGGGTCATAATTTAATTTTAATTCGATTATGTACACAGGCGAGAGTTGTGAACTGTCTCAAGAAATGAATGAATTAAATTTTTAGAAAATAATCACGAACCAAATGGCAAATAATTAACCTTTCAAATCAGTTGAGCGACAGATTTGTTCCTCTAGATTCTGAATTCAAATTCGTCCAAATCTGGTTTGTTTACTCTTCCCTCACTCCCCCACCCCTAGGACATAACAGGCACAAATAGATATGAGGGGAGGGATAATTCATTCAATTCTTTCTCCTTCTTCATATTTGTGGCCTTGTGAAAAATGTGAGTAAACAATAATTAATCTTATTCCACACCAAAGAACTTGATAGGCCCAGCTTCTAACCCTGGGTGTCTGTAGTCTTTTAACTGGATGAGAAATAAAATTCCTCCTGCTACTCCACTAGTCAACTCTTACTAAAAACTCGTTTTCTATTCCTCTACATCTACAACTTGCACCAATGTAACAAACCATTAACAAAGGCAATGAAGAAACTTCACTTTGTTTAATCAGGGCTGAGCTAGAATTGGATAACAACAACATGAGACTCTACATGGTCAAAATAAATGCTACAAATAGTAACCAAATCACCTGTAAATTACTTGCTATTATCTAAGAAAAAGAAGGACACTTTGGATGATATAATCCTAGATACTCCTAAAAGACTCTGATCAAAATTATCCTGGAGCTAAACAACAACATGGTTAATTAGTGACCTATGTGTAATTAGTCGGGTCATATTTATAAAAATGGGAGAAAAGGGAGCAATAATGAGCCTTACCTTGAGGTAATCACAGTGAACCACACTTCCTGTACGGCGTTTCTTCTTTGTTTCCACAGCTTGCTTTGGAAATTTGAGCAACAGAGATTTCCGCCGCATTTGATCAGCACTGAAATAGTGAAGAAAAAAATTATAAAGTAAACTCTCATCTGTGATTCATAGAATTACTTATTAATTAGAACAATCTCCTTAGTTCTTAAATTGCTAATATTCTTTCTTTCAATTTCCAATGTGGTTACTTTGAGAATAACCATAATATCCTGGTTATGGCATCACTCATCATCATCATCATCATCATCGTTATCATTTAATGTCCATTTTCCATATTGGCATGGGTTGGACTGTTTGACAGGAGCTGGCCAGCCAGAGAGCTGCACCAGACTCCAATTGTCTGTTTTGGCATGATTTCTACAGCTGAATGCCCTTCCTAACGCCAACCACTTTACAGGTTGTGCCAGCTACTTTCTACATACCACTGGCACAAGTGCACTTACGTGGCACCAGCACAAGTGCATTCTACATGGCACTGGCATGAGTGCAATGTACGTGGCACTGGCACAAGTGCATTTTATGTGGCACCAGTTCCTCCAGATGTTTTTTAATAGAAAAATATCATTACTCTCAACTGTGATAGTTGAGAGTAATGGAAGCTAAAATACTTTGGTCACATAGTAAGAGCACAAGGTATATAGAGTCTATTATTAGAAGGAAAGATAAATGACAAACACTTGAGAGGAAGACTAAGATCAAATTGGTTTTAATAACATCAAGGACTGGACTAAACTATAATGTAGTGAATGTTAAGGAAAGACCTGATGACATCCAATGATGATGATGTTCTTTAATGGAGATGAGCATCTTGTAAATGGGGTTTCTGAAACATGGGTATTAAACAGAAGCACTGATTGCAAATTACACATCTTCATCACAGAACTCCTTCCCTCTAAGTTACTTCAGTCACAGATGTTATCAATTACTTTCAAGGAACCCTTCATGTATTTGAAAGATTATATTTCATGACTTCTCTAACTATTAACTACTCATGCACATATGCTACATGCAAAGACCTTCTCAACCAGCTTGCCTATAATCTCTTGTGCACCCTATTTTACATTGGGTGCACCATCTTGAATTCCTATCGATTCCTATTCTACATACTGGTCAAAAAGGAATAGATAGGAATTCACGGTTAGCATGCAGAAAAGGAATGGTATAAAACTTTCTGTTAAAGATTACATTGGCGAGATATGAAGGCCTATACAGACAGCTGCTCTAGAATGGTGTTAAGTTATTCAATAATCGTTGAAAACTAGTTAGGATAGCAAAGAACATAGTATTCTAGAAATACTTGCAGGAATATAAAACTATACCAAAACATGGCAGAAATTACACTACAAAGCTACTAAAGTGGACATTAATTTTGGATATTGCTTCTAATTAAGATACTAATTATAAGTTAATTATGGATACTGTTGCTAATTAAGACACTAATTATAACAGTTAATTATTGATATTGTTTCTAATTAAGACAGTAGTTACAACAGTTAAATCTAGATACTGTATCTAATTAAAACAGTGATGAGAAACAGTTAATTGTGGATACTGTTTCTAATTAAGATACTAATTATAACAATTAAATCTGAATACTCCTTCTAATTATGACAGTAATTATAAACTGCTAATTATGGATACTCACTGCTCAACAAGATTCTTTGAGATGACAATCTTTGTCCCTTCTACATTAATAAGGTCATGGTCAGAAAGTAAGTTCTTTTCTTCTTCTTCTTCCTGTTCTTCAGTCATAGCAACCTGTACAGGAGCTGAAGGCCCAACTTTTTGATACAGGGGGCATTCTTTGTTTGTACGCATATGACCAATCTGACCACAAGCACCACATTTTAACTGAAATAAAAAGTAAATATAGTAAATATATATAAAGAAGATATGTAGTACCTGATCAAAGATCATTTTCTGTAATATAAGATGACACAGGTATGCAACAACCCCAATAATTCTGAATTTGAAAAAGTTTAAAAGCCTGCAAAAGAGTCAAAGGGCTTTTCAGACTTGGAGAAGGGTGGGGGCACATTTCCTGTTTATGCAAATATATAATTAATTCATCCACAGGCAGCAAATTTTCATTAAAATAATAAATACAGGAAATATTTGGCGAGTAAGATGGAGTAGATTATTCAACATCAGCCATCAATAATAAAAGACTTATATCAATAATAAAAGGGACAACTGGGCAGTTATTTAAAGTAAACTTTTATAATTGAAATCTATATATCAAGAAGGGAAAAGTATCCATCTGTTTCAACAGTCCTGTATTTACCAAAAGCATCCAATCCAACATAACATAAAGAAATTATTTTTGAGGGTGGCAAGCAAAATGCTTAATGGCATTTCGTACATCTTCACATTCTGTGTTCAAAATCCGCTGAGGTCAACTTTGCCTTTCATCCTTTCAGGGATGATAAAATAAGTACCAGTTAAACACTGGGGTCAATGTCATCAACTTATCCACTCCCCCAAAATTGCCGGCCTTGTGCCAAAATTTGAAATCAATATTTTGAGGGTGGTGGACTGGCAGTCATTAGAACATCAGACAACCTTGCAGTATTTAGTTACATCCCTTTACATTGTAAGTTCAAATCCCACCAAGACCAACTTTAACTTTCATTTTTCTGGGGTCAATAAAACAACGTATCTATTAATTACTGACTTGATTTAATTAACTATAACCAACCCACCAAACTGGTGGCCTTATTAGAAATAAGGTCATCAGTTTGGGGAGAAAGAAAGCCTCTAATTAATTAAATCAACCACAGTATTTTATCAACCCCAGATGGATGAAAGATGACCTGATGTTAGAAATTTAGAAATCATTATTTTGAGATTTCTTTTTCTTTTTTCTTTCAGATATATTTCCACTATTTAAAAGTTGAAAAGGTTAACTAGATGGGGTTGCCCTGTAGACAAATTCCCTCCTACCTTATGAAATGAGACTACAGTTAACAATTTACCTGTAATTTACCTACCTTTAGTAGAGGAGTCTCTTTCTTTTTCTTTTTCTTAATTGGTGCAACTTTTTCTTTCTCTTGGTTACGCTTGATTCTTCGCAATTGCTCTTGTATTCTTTAATACAAATGAATAGCAGAAAACTGAAGATTTCTATTTGAAACTTAATTACAAATTCTCTTTAGTTTAGAAACTAGAAAAGTGTCATAGAACTAGCATGAAATCTATCTTTAGAAATAAGAGGGAGTCAACTATAGAACAAAGTGATGTATGATAGATTGTATGGAGATAAATAGTTGTAAAAGTGCCATAGAATTATTATGAAGCCTATATTTAGAAATAACCAAATAAGAGTATCGACTATAGAATATATGGCAGATAATATGGAGATAAATAGTCATAAGAAATATAGCTATACAATAAATACATTAACGGATTTATTTTAATAAGTAGTCATGGGAGAAAGGGCAGCACCCTTGACCTTTATAGGCCCTTTCTCCTTCCCATGTGAGATTGATATGACTAATGACCAAGCCTGGATATCTAAAAGTTAATATTCACAGAGAAAAAAAACATAGCAGCAAGAGAACCAAAGGAAATTTAGTCCAAATACTGGCAACAGAGTAAAACCCTGCTACAAGTACAAATATGGACTAAGTGATGATAGTGTTAAACCAAGAAACGTGTTATATCTACCACCTAAGATGAATGGCTTACAATACATAAATAATTATAAGATAAAACAATTGTAGAATGAAAATTTTTATAATATAAACAGATGCCAAAAGTATATGTGCATTAAACAATTCTCTAATAATTATATAATAATTATATATTTATATATGGCTCTGCATAGAATGACCTGTTAGTAAATTGTTAAGTAACCCTTTAGCATTCAGATTATTCTGTCAAATGTAATACTTATTTATTCACATTGTTTTGAATTAATCATGCATCATCTTGTAGCTTTGAGATTTTTATGATGTGATTGTTAATTTTAGAATGACATTGTAGAGTAGGTATGAGATGTTAGATCTGGCCAGTTTAAACATAAAAGAAGCAGAATATTTTGGCCAGATATGGCCAGTTTAGATGCTAAAGGATTAAGTAGTTATGAGATGAATAATTGACATAAATGGTCAAATGGTGACTTATAAAATTTTCATTGTAATTATAAACAATTATAATAAACAGTTATAAAACAGTTATGATAATCTCAATGGTCAAAAGATAAGTTGAATGGATGTATAACAAATAGCTGTATGATAAATAAACATTTTATAAATAGGTAACAGATGATTAGTAACAATGAATTTATAGTGAGGATATTCACCATTCACCCAAATGTTGCGATTCACTGAAATGTTACTCACATGATCAGTGAATCTGACCAATCGCGATTTCACCTAGAAAGAATATTGCCCACATGATTTACGGGATCTGGCCAATCACGACTTCACATGGAATAGGACTCCAGCTCTTAATCTCATTTTCATAAAACAACACACACATGCAATCAAGAACCAGAGAGCTTCCAGAGAGTGTAGAGAGGGCCTTGGGTTGCAGCAGAGACAACTAACTCTCAACATGGCAAATAGACGTGGGCAGCACTTGAGTTGAGCTAATATCATCATGACGAACTATCAACACCAACACAAAGCTAAACCTCAGCATACAACCTATTCACAGCAACACTATGACTAGCAGTAACTTTGCTATACTATTTTTATTGCAATAACATCTAAACTCTCTCAACATTTATTGTATTACTTTTCAACAGCATTCCAACTCTCTCAACCAGAAATAAAGTTGTTAGTTAAACCAAACAGATTTCATAATTTTCTTCTATGTACAAGTTTGACTTCCGACATTAGAAATAACAGTCAACTCCCAGCATTAGCAGTCAGATACAACTTCAAATACAAGTGGTCCTTCAACATATTAACAGTCACAATTAGTGACCCGTCCATACAGCCACATCTGGTAACCCTGTCTCCAGCTACTACCACAAATTACTTGGTTATCATCCATCTTCCTCTACACATTATAAAATCAAGTTACTAGACACACAATAAACAGGTGTATGATGAATACATGAAAAATATAAATCAGTTAACCTGTTTAATGTGTTTGGCTGTATAAAGCAAACAGTACTGACAAAACCATTTATAAGATAAACATATACATATGGCATATATGTGTGTGTGTGTGTGTGTATATATATATATATATAAAAATATATATATATGCGAGTGTGTGCATGTGTGTGTGTGTGAAGTTGTGGTGAATTGTAATTAAAGCAAGGAAAGTAACCCACTGACCTTCTTCGTTCTTTCTTCATCTCTTCCTTCACCTGATCATCAAGGGTAGCAAATTGCTTACTGGAAATAATTATAATACACAGAAAGAATATAAAAATACGAAGCTCATATATGTTTCTGTAGTATCATATATATATATATATATATATATAGAGAGAGAGAGAGAGAGAGAGAGAAAGAGAGAAAATAGTAATAATAATATCTATATTACATAAATAATAGCTGTGAGGATGGGTTACTTGATTTGCATGAAATAGTAGCTAAATCTCCCTCAAATCAGATTTCCTTATTAAAAATAAAAGGAAGGACACAAATGTAATCACAGATATGCAAAATGGGATAGTCCTGTCTAGGACCCTAACCTATATTTAGATGACTGTTCCATCAAAGCATCAAAACTGCTCTAAAGTCGAAACACCTCTACAACCTTGTGGTATTTAGCTTCAACTCTTTGTATGTTCTGAGTTTGAAGCCACTGCATCACTAGCAGAACTGAAATATGCTCCATGGCTACAGTATTGAGCTACCAGTTAATAGATCACAAGTATCCCACTGCAGGTATTTGGGTTAATTTTATATATCTCGGGACATTTAAATGGTTTTTTTTTTTTTTTACATGAGTTAGTCAGAAGAGGAGATGTAGCCCTCACCCCATGTATGACCTTTTATTATTTTCAGGACTTCTGAAACTCATGGAAGGAAGCGATGAAGTTATCCTCAAACCAGAGACATGTCTCAAATACTTGCAACAGAGTGGACTTCATTAAAAGTAACCTAGGGCCAGTGTGGGGAGTGTTAAACCAGGTGATGGATTCAGTGTACCACCCAAGAATAGGAAAAGTCCTTCCACACAAGAATAGATAGATCCTGTGTTCAATTCCAAGGCAGGTATTTTGATGTGTATTCAAGAGGTCAGTCCACTTTAATTCTACGTTGCCTCATTACTCCAGTCATTCCCTTTACTAAATCCTCCTCTGGGAATGTAACCTGCAATAGACCTGCCCTCAACCACCACCACATTAGTATCTTATCCAAGGAAAGATTCATTTTTTTCATTTAGTTAACAATGTTAAACCACAGCTAAGCACTGGCCCTTGAAACATTTTGGAGAGTTTAAGTAGACTCATTGACATCACATAAATACTCCACACATACAAGGTGACCTCTATGAGGTTGCTGAACTTGCTAGATAATCATTGTCATCATCATCATTTAATGTTCACTTTCAAATGATGATGATGTTTATCTAGCGAGTCCAGTGACCACATAGTGGCTTCCTCGTATTTATGTGATGTCAATGTGTCTACTTAAACTATCAATGTCGTTCTAAATATGCATAGGCCAAGTGAAAAATGGAATTATCATGTCTGAATTGCCTCTGTTCATAGGTTACGCAACTCAGAGTGAGCTGACCCAGGGTTAAACAACAACAGCTACATTAACTTTTCACAACAATATTTCAGTAAAAAAAAAATTTTTTAAAAAGGTATATATTGATTGAACAGATTCAGAAATGATTAAAGAAGGAAGATAAAGATTAATCCACTGACATAAATGCAGGATCCTTTGTTTGTCTTATCCTCACATAAGTGTCTATCACAGCTGATTTGCGGACAATTTCAGATCGAGTAAACTCCTTTCCTGATTCGTCTCGGAATGTACGAGTAATCTTTAATTTCCTGCCACCCTAAACAGAAAGGAAAAAAGAAAATTATTTAAATAATAAATTTATGTATTGTATTGTAGCATCATTGCTGTGGGATGGTGATACACTTCTGGAAAGTTATGTTTGCAATGTGATTTTGGCCATTTTGGTTATCTTATTCCTCATAATTTTCACCTTCTTTGAGAAGATTAGCACATCTTCCTTGTAATGTGACTCAAGTCAAACCAAAAGCCAACCTTTGGCAATGCTGCAGTATTTCACTGTTTGTTGTATTGTGTATCGAAATATAAACCTGTGAATCTTTAAACAAGATAAAAAGTATAAAATACAACATTGTTCTATGAAATAAATTAGAGAAACCACAACATTGAATATAACTTCTATTTCCTTTCAAGTTCTTTAACCTTAATTTCAAGTTCAGATTCTTACCAGTGAAGCAAATGAAGCACTATCATCATCTTTATTTGGTGCTGACATAGAATTTCCTTGCACTGGATAAGAAGTAGAAGACGCAGCTGCCTTCTTCTTTTTTTCATCTTCTTTATTAGATTCTTCCATCAACATTTTCTGGAGTTCTTTCCGCATCTGTTCTTCACGTTCAAGATTTATCTGAAACAGAAACAACAAAACATTAAAATTACGTCAAATTTTCCAAACAGGCATGAGTTAGAAGAGACTTACCAGAGCAGTAATCTACATCTTGATACCCTTCTTGACACCAATTCTTACTAGTTTTCAATTGGTCTTTGCATGTCAAACTACTCAGTTGTGGGACAGAAGCAGTGTCAAAGCAAATACATGTATAAACACACACACACACAAACAAACATACATATATATATATATATATGTATAAAGCTGTGTGATTCTGAAGTCTGCTTCCCAACCATGTAGATTCAGGCTTAATTCCACTGCACCACACCTTAGGCAAGTGTCTTCAAGCCAACCAAAGCATTGTGAGTGGATTTTATAGATGGAAACTGAAACAAGCCTGTTGCAAGGGGAGAGTTCAGATTTATGTATGAGTGTCTCTCCTTGTCTTGACGTCACACACACACACATGCTGTTGCCACCACCACCGCCACCACCACAATTATTATAAATGAGCATCACTGTCATATAAGCAGTGTCATTCATTTCCAATCTTCCATGAAATATATTTGGCTATGGAGAAATATCTTGCTTGAAAACAAGTGAAAGTTGGTGAGAGGAATGGCATCTGACCATAGAAAATTTGCCTCAACGAATTCCATCTAACCCATGCAAATGTGAAAAAGTGGACATTAAAGCAATGGTGGAGGTGGGGTGGATTGGTGTTGGAGGACCAAGATAGGTGGCACATTGCTATACTTGAGAAGACCTTCCCACTACAACAGAATTGAGATCCTAAAACCAAGGTGCTATGTAAAAAGCATTGGTGTTGCTGCTGGTGCCACATAAAAAGTACTGGTGATGATGCCATGTAAAAAGCACCCAGTACACTGTATGGAGTGGTTGGCATTAGGAGGGGCATCTAGCCATAGAAACCAAGCCAAAACATACTATGGAACCTGGTGCACCCCTGGCCTTGCCAGTTCCTGTCAAGCCATCCAACCCATGCTAGCATGGAAAATGGACATAAAATGTTGAATGTTGATATATATATCATCATCATCATTTACTGTCCACTTTTCCATGCTTGCATGGGTCAGAAGGAATTTGTTGAGGCAGATTTTTTACAACCAGGCACAAACCCTCACCTGTTTCCAGGCAAGATAATATGTCTTTCCACAGAAGACTGGAAACAAAGAACACTGCTTATATGATGTCAATTTTTGTTTACAACCATCATGTGATGTCAGGACAAAGACAAACACATATGGTTGGGAAACAAGCTTCTTCACTACACAGCCACATATATAAACACAACAGGCTTCTGTACAGTCCCCACCTACAAAATTTCACTCACAAGACTGATGGAAATTTCCCCAAATGATTTTCTGATATCTATTCCCAATAAGTTAAATAAAAGAAGCTGTGATGAATAAAGTGTTTAGATCAGAAACAGCAAAGAAAGAAGACAATTACTAACCTGTGAACTTGTTTTCTTATTAGCCAACATGTTTTCAATATTTTTACCCATTTCTTCAAAATCTGAATCATCGCCAGAGCTTGAATTTTCATCAGTTGATAAAACTTCCTTTGATGAGAGAACCCTAAAACATAAGAAAAAAAAATTATTTTTAACAATTAAACTCTTTTGCCTTCTTCCTTTCTCTCTCTCTCTCCATCTAACTATCTCTCTTTCTGTCTCTTTCTCTATCTAACTATCTCTCTCTCTTTCTCTGTTTTCCCCCTACCTCTCACATATATACACAGATGCACTCACATAAAGATGTGATAATTATCTATTGTATAATATGTGTGTGTGTGTGAGTGTGTGTGTACTTTTTTTACTTGGTACATGTGTGGCTACATAAAACTCGACTTTTAAGATAGGTTTTCCAACATCCTGTGACATATTGTACCACAACCATGATCACCATCACTACCATCACCATCATCATCATCATCCTATGTCTGTTTTTTTTTTCCTTGCTTGCTGGAAGAGTTTTCTCCAGAACAGCATCTCAAACACTTGTGGTCCCTTGTCACCTCCACTGAGATATTGATCATCAGACTTCACCACTTCTTTCGGTAATTTTTCCTTTATCTTCCACTTGTTCTCCCGCAGCTTTCTTCCACTTAAAAAAGTATATTGAAAATTAATGATGTCTAAGTTAGCACAACATACACATGACTATGGAATGGCACCTACCCACTTGAGAGTCATTAGTTCATATGGCACCGTCTACCTCAGCTACCTTACACTACAAAAATAAACACCATTCACACCTCAGTGATAACTGCCCAATTAAAATGCTAATTATTTAGAAAATCATAGTGCTTCAATTAAACAGATTCAAAGCAAATAAACACCCTCAATCCCACCAGCCTCTCCATATAGTATCATACCGTAAATATCTAAATGTGTTAAAAGTTGTAATTTGGAAATGCTTAGATGTGGTAAAAAGTCTTTGGCCCTGCAGCAATGGATTTAGGTAGGTAAACATTAAAAGGAGACAGACTCCATATGCTACATGGGGGGGGGGGGACTCTTCAATCCCCCTGCATGGGACAACCTGTCTAGAACTATTGGCATGACAAAATGCTGTAAAGTGATTGTTGATAGGATGGGCATCCAGCCATAGAAACCATACCCAAAAATGGAATCGATAATTGAGACATGGATTTTGCAAGCCATATGGCAGGCCACTAACTCTGTAAAGGAACTAGTGTAGGGGAGCAAGGACTGTTTAGTCTAACCACAACCTCTATAATGTTTGGGGCATTTGCATTAGACACGTCGCCCACACTGTAAGATATTCACAACAATGAAGTTTTTTTTTCACAACAATAAAGTTGGCTGGTGCTCTATGTTGCTGTCTATGTTGAACAACAATGAGGAAAGAGATGAGACTCTGAGACTCAGCCAATCCATTCCCACATCATCATCATCGTCACCATACATCACTGCTGCCACCAACACTACCAATACCATCATTATAACATATATGGCATATAAAGTAACATACATGTGCATACATAGACACAAGTATATATGTATATATATACACAACCACACACATTTATTTTTACAATGTGTGTGTGTTTGGGGGGGGGTGTATACATGCAAACAGGGAAAACTATGTGTAAAATGGTGATGGAAATGATGATGATGTGGTGTGTGTGTGTGTGTGTGTGTGTGTGTGTGTGTGTGTGTGTGTGTGTGTGTGTGTGTGTGTATGCGTGTGTGTGTGTGTCTGAATACACAGAGAGAAATGATGGCTGCTGCAAGAAGAGCAATCCTGAGTGAGCTTACTTGTTTTGTAAATCAAATATTCGTTGACATTCCTCTTTGTAGCGCTCTTGGTGCTCTGCCACAGAGAATCGGTTACCACGAGCAAACTTACTCCAACCTGTAATGAATTTTATCAATGAAACACTGTAAAGAAATATAACATCAAAAAGAGAACAGGAATGTCAATCTAACTAGTAGGTCATGGCTAGACTACAATATAGATAGGGTGTAATATGGTGGTCAACCTTATACATTTCAATCATCTTGTGTTTGTTTCCGTTTTACATCCATATTTTCCAATGTATGGAGGCTTTTATAATTTATTTGTTAAATGTATGGAGGCTTTTATAATTTATTTGTTAAATAAATGCTGGAAGTGAATCAGCGATTTATCCAAGAAGAAACATAATTATAAGCTAATAAAATAAATGCACATCAATCACATTGTACTCTTGCTGCTTACAGCAATAAAGCAGTCTTGACTCTGCTTCTGAAGTAGCAAAACATGTACCATCTCTACCTCCTGCTCTGTTTAAAACTCAGCTGATGCACCCAGACTCCCTCCTTTCCACTCACAACTACCACTACCAGGTCCTATACTAAACACTTTGTCTAGTCCTTCCAACATTACAGAACCGCATCTCTCTGGAATTCCCAGTCTGACCAAAACCATCTGCTAGCTCCCACCCACCAACCACTCACTCTTCAGTCATCAAGCTTCATGAAATTAAGTCAAACATCAATGACATCAATCTCACTACTCTGCAACAGTTTAGAAAGGCTATGTGTACCATTCTTCTTCCTTGGAATAAATAATAAAATATAAAAAAAAACAATACAGGAATGAGGGAACAGAATCTGCCTGAACCCATCCTCTATTACTTGACACTTGTGGAAGAATTTCAATTCAGTAATGCAACCTAATAAAACACAGTACTCCCTCTGCTTTCAGTGGCAAGCAGTACATCTGTATCTACACATGGACCTTATTTGTAGTTAGGTACACTGGTAGTTTAAGTATCTTGTTGCAGGGACACAGTGTTGCCATAGTTACAAGATATAAACAACCAAATCTTATTCAAAATGATAGACCGACGTCTACCAACCGAATCGGCTACAACACTCAGGGTCTAACATAGTACTATATTACTAAGTTAGTATTAGTTCTATTACAGTGCTTTATTTAGAAAACTTTTAGGGTATACACACCTGTACCATCTTGTCCTGTTTTAGCCTGGGCTGTAGACATGGTTCTCACAACATCAATAACTTCCCATCGAGACAATTTTTTAATCTAAACAGAGAAAATTTATAACAACAACTAATTAATTGATTGATTGATTGATTGACAGAAAGGCAGACAGATATTTCAGATTAAATATTACACACATGGTATGTTTATGAACAAATGACAGATTGCAATATAACATATCCATTAACTTACCTCTGATTCCTGCACCCCAAATTTGCGGAGAAGCTGTTTTGCATCCTTAAGATTAAGTCTTCGTAAATCAGCATCAGTCCCTGTAACTGTACGCTTCACAGGGGTTTGACTGTTCCCTTCTTCCTTTGGCTGAGGTTTATTGGGTACCTTCACATAAGAGAAACCTTCCCCACAACCTGTTGGATCAGCAACTCCAGTTAGATCAAGAAGGCACTTGCCTTTCATAGCAGAAATAAAGGCTCTTGTTGTGTTCCAAGGTGCTGTCCGTACCTATGTTAAATAGAAACTAGATCTCATTTACAAAACTCCACATAAAGTCAAATAATAAAAATAATAATAGACTTGTCCCATAACTGCTTAATGAGTTGTTATGGAGTAATTAACTGCTGAAGATTTCGTCTTTGTGTATCTAGGACAAATCTGCCAATTAAACATATTCTAATCTCTAAACCATATCCATAGAAGAGTTAGAACTGAAGTGCTATGATTTGACAGAACATTTGTTAATCACATAGTGCTTACAACAACAAATTTTTTTCCTTTTTTTCATATCCACATTGTAGTACTTGTAACAAGCTGGGATATGAATTAATTAATATTAGTAAGCTAATTAATTTTAGTAACCTCATCATCAATCTTCATCTGTGTCTCTTCTTCATTATCATCTTCAGGGGCAAACAGAGACTTTTCACCATATCCTGCATCCTGTAAAATAAACCAATACATTGAATGAAGTGTTTTAATAAAGTTAATAATAATTTAACTTTAGTATAAGGGATGGGGGAGGAGCATAGGGCACATGCAACTGACTAAAGTCAACCCCCAGTAGTTGACTGGTATTTATTTTATCAATACGAGTGGTATTTCAGCTAAGAATATGAAGGGATGGAACTAAATACCCACAAGAGAGAGAGAAAGAGAGAGAGCATACTTCAGAGAATAAAGTCCAACGTTCTACTGAATTTGCCATCCATCACCGTACATAAGGTTAGATTGAGAGAAGGAGGTGAGAAGACAGGCTGTTTGATGTAAGGAAGATTAAGATATGAGGGATGGATGGATGGATGGGAAGAAAGGAAAAAAAGATGGAGGGAACAAGGGAAAGGGGCGGACAGAGGAAAGAAGGGAAGAAGAAAGGAAGGAAAATGGGAGAGAGGAATGATGTAAGAGAGGGAGGGCAGATAGAGGGGGAAGGTAGAAAGAAGGGAGGGGGTAGAAGGAAGGAAGGAAGGAAAAACAGAAAAACAGAGAAAAAGAGTGTGTGAGAATTCTACCTAAAACCAAAAGAAGACTGAGCAGATTGCAAAACTTAAAAACAGAACAAATGAAGTAAGAAGAGACCACTGATGGTCATTAGCTTACTTTTAATCTTTGCTCAGCAGCCAGCATGGCATAATAGCCACAACACTGTTCTGGGGACACCATTGCTCGCATCTCTTCTTCAGTGGGTAAACGAAAGTCTGGTTTCAATACCCACCAGTTTGAGTCCATTCCTGGTAAAAAGATATTTATTTCAAGTTCAGAATGCAGTTATAAAACATTTATAAAGAAATGAGATTATATATATATGTAGAAACCAAGCCAAAAA
Source organism: Octopus rubescens (assembly GCA_027564515.1). Lineage (NCBI taxonomy): Eukaryota > Metazoa > Mollusca > Cephalopoda > Octopoda > Octopodidae > Octopus > Octopus rubescens. The sequence continues at coordinate 24,136,576 of JAOPUL010002510.1, forward strand.
ATAGACTGGAGTCTGGTGCAGCTCCCCAGCTTGCCAGTTTCCAGTCAAACCGTCTA
>JAOPUL010002510.1:24144925-24158678 GCA_027564515.1 Octopus rubescens
ATATATTAATAAATAGTTTTAAAAAATAGTCGGAAACCTTAAATTTCACTACATGATTAGGCTTATCTTTGATAAAAAATCTCAGCACCAATATTGGTTCCTCGTGTCCTCACGAGTACATTGGGCAGAGAGTTGACGTCATTGCTTCCTGTTGGCTGCGGTTTTCCCTGCATCCTGCAATGCGATGGTGGCCTCCCTCATGCTGGTTCTGAACTTTCTGAGCCTTGTAGTTTTCGGAGTAAAAAGAATTGCAAACTAATATGGTGAAATATACACATTCTTAACATTTGAGTTGATTTTATTGAGAAAAAAGTGCTTAAATGAAGTTGTATAGTAACAAATGTTTCTACAAGGCAAATAAACTTTGGAACAAAAATAGGGAAAAGGGGGTTATGCAGAAATATAAATAAGCAATAATGAATTTCTGTTTATCATAACCAAACAAAAACGAGAAATTAATAGCGTTCTGATGGTTAGACGTTATAAATGAACATGGTAATTCTATGTTTGAAATTGTAGCTGATATGAGAAATGAAGGGTATTGGGCCTATAAAGGAAATCATTCTCAATAAAAGGTAAATGTAAAACGGTTATTTTATGCTTATTCTTAACTAAAGTGGGTGACTAAAAGCAATTCGCAGCCCAATATCATGAGTTATACACATACATAACTTTAATATTGGTTTCAAATGTTGGCACAACACCAGTCATTTGGGGAGGATGGGTAAGTCGATTACATCTACCCCAGGGCTCAACTGGTGCTTATTTTATGGACCATGAAAGGGTGAAAGGTTAAGTCGACCTGAGTGGAATTTGAACTCAGAACGTAAAGAAGGATGAAATGCCGTTAAGTATTTTGCTCGGCGTGCTAACGATTCTGCCAGTTCACAGCCTTATAATTAAATTAATAATAATTTTGGTGAGAAGATGAGAGAAAAAATAGCTTATATTATATGGAGTTGTATAGTAACTAATGTTTCTACAAGTCATATGGACTTTAGAACAAAAATACGGAAAAGGAGGTCATACAGGAATATAAATATGCAATATTGAACGTGTGTTTATCATACACGAGCATACGATAAATTGATAACACTGATGGTTATAGCTAATACATAAATACAGTAATGCTGTGTTTGAAGTTGTAGCAAATTGATTCGAATAATGAAGGGACTTGTGCCAGTGTAGAGAATCATTCTAAATGAAATGTAAATAAAAAAAGATGGTCGTTTTATACAAAATGCACATTCAACAATAGATTTTTAAAGTGCTAATTGTCAGTATTATTATGAAAACAATAATGATAATTAGAAATACGTCTGTGCTATCGAAGATTAAATTGACAACTTCTCTATGCTTAGTGACAATAACTACACACACGCACGTACACACGTACACACACACACACACACATACACACACACACACACACACACACACACACACACACACACACACACACACACACACATGATTATAGAATACAATATACATTGCTTGAATATCGGCTCATTACGTGGCTATTGTTGGTCACAGATTAAATCTATCTTTATGCTTTGCACACACATTTAGTCAGGCTGAAAAATAACATATATAGATTGAAATCCAAATATTTAATGACAGGATACGTGTTTAGAGATTAATTGATCGCGATTTCGATTCCACTGGAAATACATTCAACCTCGTTGTTGTTCCCGTCTCTATACCTTTCATGTCGATATTAATTACAGAATTGTAGAATTCTTATAGAATTCACATAGAACAAAATCGATTTTCCGAAACCTTTGGTTCCAAAGTCATTCCGGATTACTGACTTTTCCGAACCAGAGATGATCACACTCTAAATCAAACAAATATGAAATTTACATAAATATTTAAATGAATTACAGATCCTTGTACGTTAATATAAGCAATATACGTTTATTAATACTGTCCTGTGTAAGGGACTAGTTCGTGTAAGGTACCAGTAAACCGCGGGAATTTGAAGTTCCTGCTCATAAATTAGTGCGGATTATCAGAGGTTCCGGACCGTCACTGTCCGGAAAGTTTATGCTGTATATGTACTTGTGTCGTTTTGACAATAAACGAGAGACGATAATTATAATAATCACTGTACAGGTAAATACATTCTCTATAGGAAAAGCTATTTAGTTGTAATGCGGCAACAAAAAACATATTTTTCAATATTAACATTTTTTCCAAATCGTTATTAACAGTTATTACCGTCGTTATTAACAATATTAACATTTGGCAGAATCGATAGCGAGTCGGGATAAATGCTTAGCGGAATTTCATCCGTCTTTGCGTTCTGAGTTCAAATTTCACTGAGATCGAATTTGCCTTTCATCCTTTCGGTGTCAATAAAGTAAGCAGCACTGGGGTCGATGTAATCGACTTGCCCCTTCCCTCGAAATAGCTGGCTTTGTGCCAAAATTTGAAACCAATATCAGCATTTTGCCCTAACACCGGGAGCATATAATATCATAAACTTGTATTTTGTCATAAATCGTCACAAAGACAAAATGTTAAGGGACAACTGATCAACAACCCCAGTATATCCCTCGTAGTTATTTCATCAACTTCGAAGAAAATAAAATAAAGTAGGCTTTGATGGCACCTGCGCTGACAAAATAAACACATATTAACTAAACATCATGTTAAACTCAACCATTTCTATTATTACACCAATTTAAGGTGGTGAGCTGACAGAATCGTTAACGCGTCGGACAAAGTGCTTAGCGGCATTTCGCCCGCTTTTAAATTTTGAGTTCAAATTCCGCTGAGGTCGACTTTGCCTCTCATCCTTTCGGAGTCGATAACATAAGTACCGGTCAAGCACTGGAATCGATGAAATCGACTACCCCCCCCCCTCCCCAAGATTTCAGGCCTTGTATCTAAAGCAGAAAAGACTATTCCACTTCTCTAAGACGGCTAGATGTCAGAATCGTTTACGTTCTGTGTTTAACTACCCTCGAGGTCAACTTTGTCTTTCATCCTTTCAGGTCTGTGAAACAAAGTACCAGTCAAGCACTGGAGTCAATGTACTTCACTTAATCCTCTCCTCCCAAAATTTCTGGCCTTGTGCCAATATTTCAAACCCCTATTCCTCCATTATGTTAACTGTCTTTTATCATCCAATGATAAAATTGCATTGTTTTGGAAAATTTACCGTTTTTGATGGTATAAAAAACGCATATTAGATGCCCCTATCATCAGCAGCGCATATTCAGAAAAAATAGTTTTTAGTATATCAAAACATGTAAATATTTAAAACAACGTTTCATGTAGGGACTGCTGTGAGTTTTTGAGACAATGTTTGAGGAAAAAATGTGCCGTTATATGCCATCAAACAAGGTACATTGTTTAGAAGATAACTAGAATCCGTAGCACTAATGGTGGTCTACGCCGATGATTATTCTGTTGGAGCTTTTTTGATGTTATAACGCTTATTCTGCTTAAGTGCAAGATGTGATTAAGTTATTTCTCCAATCGATACGTTACACAATCGATACATCTGACACAAGAGGCCTATCACTGTCAGCCGAGGTCCCAAAAGCATCGTTTTCTACAAACGAGGAAGTCAAGGTAAGGCGGTGTAATTTGAACTTACAACGCAAAAAGACGGAACAGATACAGAAAAATATATTCGTCCGACGTTGTAACAATTTAGTTCACCTGCCTCTTTCAACTGGTACTTTATTTATCAATCCCAGAGAATTTGAAGAGGTTAAAATAACCTCTGTAGGATTTGAACACAGAGCACAAGAACTTGCACGGAATTTAAAGCAAGGATCTAATAACTCTACCTATTCAACATCTTGGAAAATCTCATCTAGTAACGTTAGAACATTTGGATTGCTCAAAACTTCAAAATACTCGACACCAGACAGTAAACGGACTTATCTAATTTTGCAAATATTAACAGGCAATTTCTTTTGCAGACGTGTATGTTACAACATATTCTAACTGACGATATTTTCTAGTCAAAATCGATCACCAGAGAAATGTTACTGATTTGTTGTCTAGGTTTTGCAATTTTCTTTACCAGTAGATTGTCGTTTGGTGAGCAAGTGGGGTTGGGTAACTTCCATAGAAATTTAGAGACGGATTACAGAACTTATTAGTGGTAAGTCACGAAGTACACTGTACTAAGTGAACTGTAAGATGAGTGAAATCAAATCATAAGAGAATATTGAAGAATTAATATATCCACCACCATCTATAATATATATATACATATATATATATATATATATATATATATAAAAACACAAACACTAGCTGAGTATCCCGTCGTTGACGGGTAATTTTTAACTAAAATGCATTGGCGGACTTTCGGAATAGCACATCCACATTAGTTGGATTTTCTCCATTTTGACGGGAACTTCTCAATTTTTACTCCACCAAACCCTTCCAAATGATATGGGGAGGGGGGAGAAGATTTTTTATGAAAACAATGTTTGAAAATTTACGGATCCCCCTCCCCTTCCGGACCGATTTTATCCCTGTTTTTATTTGTTTTTGCATTACGAATTTAAAAACGATGGGAACGCCTTTTCGCTAAATTTATGAATACTTTCAAACCCCTCCCCCACTAAGCACCGATTTTGGCTTTTTTTTCACTATGTACTTAAAAATGATGGGTTTAATAATAATAATAATAATAATAATAATAACAAATTTGAAAATCGGCGAACACCAATGAAATACCCACTTTCTTCATTTTTAAAGAGAAAATGAAACGTAATTTAAAAACAATGGTGAAACCTTTTTAAATATTTTCATTAATCTTGTCCCTCCATAAATCCTAAATTTTCGGCTTTTTCCAAACTTTTTTTAAAATCATAGTTGTAAAATACGGACAGTCTGAATCTTCAATTGGTTTCTGTTTATAATTTCAAAATAATTTTCAGACGAAAAGGTGTGATTTAAGGGAGATTTAGCTGTTGGTTCTAGCACATCTCACGACCACCTGATACCTTCCGCATTTCTTTGTCACTCTGACATGTATTGCGGTTTTTACAATAATTTTCTCCCTATAAACACATTTAATTGAATGATGGTGTTGTGGTCCATTGCTGAAATTTAAGCAAAAACAAAAAAAAAATTGTAATTTAAATTTTTAACCCCAGCCTCATTTAGCGAGTCCGTGTGTGTGTGAGTGTGGGTGTAAGAAGAAACATATCTACTAACAGAAAAGTATGCTATTAAGATGAATTATCTTTTACATACCTTTTAAAAATCCTCTTGTCATCCAAATGAAATTCATTATACACATGCATGCACACACACTAAGCGTGAGCGAATACTTTTATTGAGGGTGAGAGAGAGTGTGGTAAAAATGTATAGAGAGGAGGAACGTTTACCTTGCGAAAAGCGAAAAAATGAAAGAGTTAGACAAATAGAGAGTGAGAGAGAAATGTTTTCTGTTGCTGTCACAGATATCAACATTTTAAAATTAAGTGAATATTTTCAAATTTGGTATATTGATGTACTTTTTAACTCTGAATCCGAATGTGCGATTCATTTATTTCAGAAAAAAATTACAAAAATGTTACAGAGATTTAAAGTTTGATCATTTTTACCGAATCAAAAAAACAGGATTTGTACGTATTAGCTGTTTATCATAAATGAAAGTAAACATTAGAAGACGACTTTTTAAACAAAATTAAAGCAATGTGTGAGAGATAATACATATAAAAAAGAGAGAGAGAGGGGAGAGAGTGATAAAGTGTGTGGTAAATATATAGAGATAGATAGATTGATGGTGAGAGATGGAGAGTGGGAGAGTTGTAGATCTAAAAGTTGAGTTATTTCTCGTAGAAAATTATATTTTTTTATTATTTACGGACAACTTTTGGAGAAGCAGATTTCGAATATGAAATTCGTTTTCCTCGAGAGCCTTTCGGGGCTAAACACACATGCATACATAACGACATACACTTGCATTTATATAGTAGAAGATATATATATATATAAAGTACTTATATATATATAGTCAATTTTACCTATCTCTCTGTAGATTGATTAAAAAGAAGGAATTAACCACCTTAATCGATTCTCGACCCTTGTTGAGGTCTCATCAGAGGTGTCAATAAGACTTGACAAATACGAGAGAAATAAGTATCAATTAATTTCAGAGAACTGTCGCTACTAATTTGCATACTATAAATATTTGACACAATATTTGATATCATATCATACCATATCACACACACACACAATATATATATATATATATATATATATATACTAAGGCGGCGAGATGGCAGAATCGTTAGCACGCCGGGAGAAATGCTTAGCGGCAATTCTTCCGACTTTACGTTCTGAGTACAAATGCCGCCGGGGTCAACTTTGCCTTTCATCCTTCCGGGGTCGATACGGTGAGTACCAGTTACGAACTGGGGTAGATAAAATCGACTACTCCTCTCCCCCAAAATTCCAGGCCTTCGTTCCCAGTATAGAATGGAATATTATCGTTGCTGTAATTATTCTTGCTTGCTGCCAGACCAACTATAATCGAGTAAACTTATGATCATAGGCATTCCATTCACGACCATATCATCTGTTTTTAACGTCTGTCTATATTATTATGTATTGTATCCTTCAATGTCCCCTGAAATATTTTTGCTCTGAGTGCAAATTTTGCCTGGGTGCAAATGATGTCTTTCTTCGCAAAGTATGGGCGCATCCAAACGAGTATCTATCTTCAATTAAAAGAAATTCGATTTTTATTTTGCAAAAACTTGTGTGCGCACAAGTTTTCCCTCTGTGCGCCAGTTGTTGAACTTGTGGGCGCGCATAAGTGCACAACCTATAGAGAACATTGGTATCCTGCCAGTAAAGTTGTAGGGTATGATATGAGACAGATTTGTTTGCTGTTTCTAGCAGATCAAATGACTATCTTGAAGTTTCGTTTATATGTAAGTTTGAGACTGGAATAATCTTGTGTTAAAAGGATATCCTGTGATCTGAAGTGGGGCAATGATAAATACTTCTTAAACGTTGAACTCCTGAAATGCTTTAGAAAGTTGCAGATTATTCCAAGTTCTAATTGCTGGGAAGATAGAACAAAATGAATAAAGAAATTGTATTTATATAATAGCTATACAGGGGTAGGCAAAAGTGTGTGATTAAGAGGCTCTCCCCGTGATTGCCTTGTGCCAAAATTTGAAACCAATATTTCTGAAGGCCTAAGGCGGTGAACTGGCAGAATCGTTACCGGGCCAGACAAAATACATAATGGCATTTCACCTGTCCTCACGTTCTGAGTTCAAATTCCGCCGAGGTCGACTTTGCCTGTCATCCTTTTTTGGGGGTTGATAGAATAAGTACCAGTTGATCACTGGGGTCGATGTAATTGACTTACCCCTCCCCCGAAATCGCTGGCCTTGTGCTAAAATTTGAAACCAATATATCTGAAGGCAGCCTACTATTCTCGTTCATGATATATTCGTATGATTTAGAAAGCTTACGCTGATATAGCAAGAGACCAGCCCTAAGGCAGATGTCTCTATTATAAAATAACTTCGAATTCTTTTTTCCTTTCATTTGTGAGGAATAGTTATATGCAATCAACCGAGCAGCTTGACAATGAGATATTTCTAGTTCTATTGATATGGAAAAATCATGCAAGCAATTTCTTGAGTGCTTATTTAAAAGTTGATCATCTGAAAAACAAATATGTTTTCAGTATTGAAATATTTTTTATTTTGTTTCGTTTTCCTTTTATTTTTTCCCGTTCATCAATACCGGCATGTATCATTTCACCTCCGCAATGCAAATTTTTATTGAAATTGTTTCGTGAAGTTTTTCTAATACAAGAAAAGAACAGAAAAGAAAAGGACGTACGATACAAACAGATGGCGTTGATGCAGTATCTTCGAAGAGTTTAACTAAACGATCGCGTTTATTGTTCGTTAACTACCTCCTGCTTAGAGTGAATATATCAGTACACAATGTATTAGCTCTGAATGTTCTTCGTAAACGAAGAATGTGGAATATATATAATACATAAAATATGCTAGGAGATCCATACTTGATTTATCTATAAAGACTTTGACTTAAACCCAATGTTAATGTTAGTAAGTGGTAAAACCGTTCTGATTATCTGGTTCTTTATTTACAGAATTATTGTCCTTTCGTTTAATCATGTCAGCTGTCAAAACAATTCAATCAAAGTAATTTTATTAAATATGCTGTAAAAGAAATTCAGCTCGGTGACAAATTCTTGTTATTACCATAAGAATAGGAAACGAGGTTACAAAATATGACACTGAATCGACCAGATAAAGAACTGATTTCGATGACAGTTTACGTTCATACTAAAGAATATCGTTGTTAATTGTATAATGTGAAGCCTTAGTTATTTTTATAAATCACACCCACGTTTTTAAGAAGATTTTGTTTTCCTTTATTTCTTCGACAATTTCTTATAATTAGAGTTTTGAGTATGTAAAAAAAAAAAAAAATTATCGTGTATGACTGGAGATTAGTGCTACGTAATAAAGTGATTAAAACAACAAATGAAATTATAAGCTGATTAATCAATGTGTTGAATTTCAGTCAATAATCCGACAGCTTATTACATGATTAGCAGAAACATTTTACACCTCTCGCTCGTAAAGTCTTATATGTTAGCAAAATAAAAAGGGGAATAATATTTTATATGACAAGGTCTTATCTTTAAAAAACTATCATATTGCTTGAATATAGCACAAGAGTATTCAAAGTCCCAGTCAACGGTGATTCGATGGGGTTAATACTAATAATAATAATAATGATTTCTATACTGGGCACGAAGGCCTGAAATTTTGGGGGAGGGGAGTAGTCGATTTTATTGACCCCAGTCCGTAACTGGTACTCACTTTATCAAACCTGGAAGGATGAAAGGCAACGTCGACCCCGGCGACATTTGAACTCAGAACGTAAAGTTGGAAAAATTGCCGCTAAGCATTTTTCCCGGCGTGCTAACGATTCTGCCAGCTCGAATAATAATGGTCTCTAATTTAGGCACAAGGCCAACAATTTTGAAGGGAGGAAGTAAGTCAAAATCATCAAATCCAGTGTTTAATTGATACTTTATTTTATCAACCCCAAAACGATGAAAAGCAAAGTTGACGTTGATGGAATTGGAACTCAGAATGTAAATAGCTGGAACAAAATGTCACAAGGCGTTTTTTTTTTTCTGACACTCTTATGGTTCTGCCAGTCAATAATAATAACAACAACAACAACACATTCCATTCTATGTTAGTATAAAAATATCAATTTAAAAGATGACATACACACCATGTTACAAAAACCATCACTCCATTTGAAAATCAGAACCAAAAGCAAAAATATCATCTTACCTTTGCTTTCCGCTTTATCTGTTTTAACAAAGGCAAAACTGGATGTGGCCCAAATGAGGCCAATGCTCCATAGGAATAACGTTTGATTAGTGGACGATGGAAAGTACGTAGTTTTGAAGGTCCCATATGAGTTGGGAACAGGGGTTGCCTTAATTCCAAAGCTGGAGTAGAATGCTACAGAAATAAAAAAAAAGATATAAATATATACATAAACATATATATATATATATATATATATATATACACATACACATTTGAATTTCCAAACAGGGAAAAAAGGAGTACTCAATACAGAATGTAGAGTTTATTTATTGAAAGCTAAAACACCCATCTGTCACTACCCTAAGTGTCGTATTTCTGCTTTACACAGTGAAATATATATATTCATTCATTCCTTTTATATCAATTTTTCAATCCTAGTATGCATTAGACAATTATATTGAGGCATTATTTTACAGCCAGATGCCCTTCCTATTACTAACACTTACCTGTTTTTCAAGTAAGAGATCTTTTATTTCACATATCTTCGAAGGCATGAAGTGAGCAAAGAAGTGACAAGACACAGCTCCTGACTTTCGTACAGTACAAAATTAAGCACACAGACACCACACATGCATATACAATGTCTTCTTTCAGTTTCTGTCTACCAAATTCATTCACAAGGTTTTGATCAGCCCAGCACTGTACTAGAACACTTTCCTCAGATGCCACACAGTGAGACTGAACCTGAAACCACATGACTGGGAATCACACAGCCATTCCTTTATCTTTATACACACATACTCTATAACAATTAAGTCCCATATCACAAAGGAAACTATGAATGAAATACTAATGGGACAAAATGCAAATAAGAAAGAAAAGAGGAAAGAAAGAAATCAAGTAAGAAGGGAGGAAAGTATTGGTATTTAATACTGACCTGGATTAGACTTCCTCCCATGTTAGTTCGGAGAGCATTATCCATCGTAAGCTTTGGATTGTAAAACTCATCATTTGATAAGTTGAAAGGATCTTTCCTTTGTGTGGAGTTTGGAATCTAAAATAAAAACAAGAATATCATCATCATCATCATCATTATTATCATTAGTGGATGGGGACTAAGTGGATGAAACTTGTAGAAGAGGGAAACCCAGGAATACAGGTGAGACAGAAGTGGTGAGGGCTGTTCTCAAGATAAGATGTTGAACCTCACGGTTATATGTATGTATATATGTATTTGTGTACACTAATACTAATTACAGCCACGTCACTGGTGATTACTGTCCGGTTAACAAAGCAATACTTTATGTATCATACACTATATTTTTAGAAGGTAAGAACTGTACACAACTGTGCATTACTTGATCAACAACAATATGCTAGATTTAGGGGGGAAAAACAGATATCTATGAGGTCACTCAATCTACAAGAAACAGCAGCCAAACCTCCCTTAAATCACACCCTAATATCTAAAATGGAGGACACATTAAATGATGCAGTCCTACATAAATTATGTCTGAAGAAGAAACAGGACAGTCACAGCTAGAATATCTTTAATCCTAGGTCTACTCTACCAGAGCTGACCTAGAGCTAAAGAACAACAGACATAAAAACAATGACAACAACAATATTATTTTAATGATACAAATTTGATGGCATACCTCTTTTTCTTCTTCCTCTTCCTTAATAATTCCAGCCTTACCAAGCAAGATCTTTGATTTTTTAATTTCCTGTAAAAATAATTTAATTAAATTTTGAACTCAGAAATAATCACTGATAATAATATCATTTGGTTTAAATTCCTTTGTCTGAAATGAAAGATATCTATTTATGGCATCTTGGGCAAGTGTCTTCTACTATATAGCCTCAGACTGACCAAAGCCTTGTAAAGGGATTTGGTAGACGGAAACTGAAAGAAGCCTGTCGTGTCTATATATATATATATATACTTTTATTAAAGCTGCCAAAAAATCTTCATGAACTGTTACTCAGAGGGATTCAGCATGACACAGAATGTGACAAGGCTGGCCTTTTGAGTTACAGGTACAACTCATTTTTGCCAACTGAGTGGACTGGAGCAACGTGAAATAAAATGTCTTGCTCAAAGACACAACATACCGCCGGGAATCAAACTCACAACTTGACGATCGGGAGCTGAATACCCAAACCACTAAGCCACATGCCTTCATGAGTACTAGGCTTACAAAAAAATGAGATCAAGTCCTGGGGTCGATTTATTCAACTCAAAAAAAAAAAACTCTTCAAGGTGGTGCCCCAGCATGGCCACAGTCAAATGACTGAAACAAGTAAAAGAAAGATATATATAATACCTTACATACATTTATAATAAGTGGTTTATCATAAGAAAGGTATCACAAAAGATTTGGGCATAGACCCATGAAATATTGCCAAAGTAGACCACAGTAATATTATAATGGAATATTCTACCATCCCAGTCATCTCCTTTATTCTGATATATATTATTTATTATTAAAAACAAGAATAAATAACTTACTTTCTCTTTCTTGGCAGGCTCTGTTTGTTCATTTGGATCAATATCTTCAGGAACTTCAAGAATTATATTGTCATCATTTGGATCAAGTGTCAGCATTGCTGGTCCAGGTATTTTCTCCATATTCTGTTAGGAAACAGAATGATATGATATTAAGTTATATTTAAGATGCATGTGTGGATTTGTATTTCATAGTTTGTTATTATAATATTATATTTGCATTATGTTATTATATTTCTTGGTTGGTGCTAGTGTACTGAGACGGAACCCAAAACCAAATGCTTGCGAAGCAAATATCTTAATCACTTTGCTCTACATATGCACTTATAATTAATCCCACCATTCTTCTTCCTTCCTCCCACTTAGAATTCTTTCACTTCGAAAGAATTCTATGCTAAGTTGAGAGTGGTACTGTGCAAAGTTCCCTGCAAAGACAAGCTGATAATTGCAGATGTCAATGCAAGAGTAGGGAAAGATGCTGACAGATGGCCTGGTGTGATAGGCAAACATGGAGTAGGAAAGTGTAATTCAAACAGTAAGTTTCTTCTTACCCTCAGCTCTGAGTTCAACTTAGTAATTACAAACACTATCTTCAAGCACAAAGACCATCAAAAGACCACTTGGATGCACCCTCGCTCCAAGCATTGGCACTTGTAGACTATGTAATTACCCAGAGAAGAGATCAGAACAATGTCTTGGATACAAGAGCCATGAGAGGTGCAGACTGCTCTACTGACTACCACATGATAAGATCAAAGGTCACTTTTTCCTTCAGGAAACGAAGCATGAAGACAAAAGGCCAACCAAAAAATAAGCTAAACACCATGAAACTGAGAAAACCCAAGGTGAAACAGGAATTGCAGGAACAGCTGGATAAGGCTTTGGAAGGATGGGAGGATAAAGGCAACAAAGGACTTGAAGAAAAATGGGACATCTTGAAAATAACTTGAAAAAATAATTTACATGTATGTGTATATTTGCTGTATTTGTTGGTTTGTTAAATAAAATAGTCAAACAAAGAGGTATGGTGCCCATAAATTTTTCAGGTCTTCTATGCACAATGATTCAATGTACATGTGTAGTTTTAGTTATGTAACTACTATGTACTGTTTCAAGCACTTTAACCAAACTAAATCAATAAATGGAAGTATATTTTTTGGAATTGATGAAAAATGTTAAATAAGATTAATATAAATGATTTTAAATAACTTTTATTTATTTGGCAAATTCACACCTCTACAGTTAATCCTAATTCACTGCATTCACTATAAAAACTGTATCACTTCTTAACCCTTTTGGATACCAACCCACCCAAAAACGCCCCAAACTTTCATCAAAATTTCATGTTAATTTATGTTCCAAATACCAGTTTATTATAGACAAAGTTATTTTAATAAATTTTTCATAATTTTCATAATTAATTGAAACGAAGGCAGCATATTTCAAAAGAAATATGGTAACAAAAGGGTTAAACTATGTTTCAGAGATAAGGGTATGAATCATTTCTCCCACAATATGATTTAATTCTAAGCTTAGTTCTCGGTGACAACACCCTTCCACCACATTAACACCCAATAACAATAGAAATAATCAAATACACCACAACCAACAATTTAAGTACATACAGAAGTTGCTTGTTTGTTTGATTTAAAGGAAGACAAATACTTTACCTCAGGGTCCCAGATAATATCCTCTTCCCAGTTTTCATAAACCAGAGCCTCGTTTTCAACAGGGAAGATAGAGCGCCAATTCGATTCTTTGGAATCACTAATTTCTATGTAATCAGGAAAATTAAAGAAAAGCAAAACATTATATATATATATATGTGCATATAAAAACTCACCCAAGAACTCTCTGTATTTCTACCAATTCTCTTTCTGTTGAAGAGCGAAAGGCTCGAAACGTAAAA
>JAOPUL010002510.1:24189827-24206421 GCA_027564515.1 Octopus rubescens
CAAGATGCCACGCAGTGGGATTGAACCCAGGACCATGTGGTTGGGAAGCAAGCTTCTTACCACACAGCCACGCCGCGTATATACAAATTTATTAAAATTGTTCTATACATTCAATGCTCAGTCTTTAAAATGCATATAAGACTGACATGACAGTGTATGTATAAGCTATATCAAAATATAAATGCATAACATTTTTAGTCTTGGTTCTTATCAACAAACTGATTCCTTTTAAAGATGAAAATATATACTTCTCAAGCATTTCAGACAATGAAATATCAACTTCTATGTTATTATTATTATCATTGGCACTGAGCTTGAAGAATTACTAGAGCATTGGACAAAATGTCTAGAGGTATTTCTTTTGACTCATTATGTTGTGTGTTCAAATTCAGCTGAAGTCAACTTTGCTTTTCATCCCTCCAGGTTTTTCTATGGACTGGATAAGTTTGCACAATATCTTTCCATAATTATTTAATCCTATGTCAACTTGTCTCAAGTTAGACCTCACATTTGGTATATCTCTACAGCATATACTCACTGACTCAGATGTTAATAATTTTAAGAACCACATCTCATTTTTTCTTCTTACCCTTCATCACATCATTATTTTACATCTTTTTTTTCTTTTTTTTTTTTTTGCTGGCTGGGGTTGCAGGGGTCTGCTCTAACACAACATCTTGCCTTTTAGTGTGGTCCTTTCTCGTCTGATAAACACAATGACAGTGAAAACAGGCAACTTTTATCGTTGTGTCATGTACTTTTAGTCTTGATACTCTTCCTGTCACTAACCATTCCACAGTGTGGACTATGTACATCTAATCATTCCAACAGCACCAGTTGTTATCTGCAACAAGACTAAAGAATCAAATTTACCCTGCACCAGTTTTTATTCTTCTCTTCAAAAATTTTTAACTTCATTCTAATACGATATTATTATTTTGCAGGATGCCGTTTCTGCTCCGTAAAAACTTCACGAGCTCCTCCTCCACCTGACCCAGATGAACCAGTGAATACAGCCAAGATCATCGCATCTTGGCTAGTAGATTATATCGTGATAACCTCAGTGGACCGTGATGATATCGCAGATGGTGGGGCTGCCCACTTTGCTGAAACGGTAAAGCAAGTAAAAGCCCACAAACCAAAGATTCTAGTGGAATGTCTTACTTCTGACTTTCGTGGCAACTTGGAATCTGTTGAGAAAGTTGCTAACTCAGGACTAAATGTTTATGCTCACAATGTAGAAACAGTTAAAGACTTCCAGTGGCTTGTGAGAGATCCTCATGCTAACTATGATCAATCACTGAAGGTTCTAGAACATGCTAAAAACACAAACCCAAAGTTAATCACAAAAACATCTCTTATGTTAGGATTTGGAGAATCTGATGAACAGATTTTACAAACAATGGAGGACTTGAGGAAAATAAATGTAGATTGTTTGACATTGGGTCAGTATATGCAACCAACAAAACGACACATTAAAGTGAAAGAATATGTTCATCCAGATAAATTTGAACATTGGAAAAAAATTGGTGACAAATTAGGATTTGCTTATACTGCAAGTGGCCCATTAGTAAGATCTTCTTATAAAGCAGGAGAATTCTATCTCAAAAATTTGGTGAAAAAGGCAGCCTCTTAGTTGAGAGAAGGTCGGAAATTTCCTTCAGTATAATTCCTGTAAAATACAGGAATCATATTTAATGAATTTATTGTTAATAAAACCCCTTAATTCTACCTGGTTTGTGTCCATTTTCTGTATTCCATGGCTGTTAATGATGGAATTTTACAGACTGTTAGCTTTGTCTTTATAGTGCATATTTACAGTATGTATAGCTACACTATGGAGTGTGTATTTATAGTATGTACGGCTACACCACAGTATGTATAGCTACACTATCTTTAAAGTATACATTTACAATATGTATAACTACACTATAATTTATAGTGTATATTTACAGTGTATATAGCTTCACTACATTAAAAGTGTATAGTTACTGTATGTATGTATAGCTGCATTACATTTCAAATGTTTGATCTCTAATTGTCACCAGATGTCTTATTTCTGGAGATATACAAAGTACTTGAGTGGATTAAAACTAGAAAGCTTATTTCTAAGCTAAATGTAATACGATAGTTTTATCCACTATCGGTGAGCTGGCAGAATCGTTAGCACACCAGGAAAATGCTTAGCGGCCTTTCATCCTTTCGGGGTCGATGAAATAAGTACCAGTTCGGTACTGGGATCGATTGAATGACTATCCCCATCCCCGAAAATTTCAGGCCTTTGTGTCCAGTATAGAAAGGATTATTAACCTTACTTTGAAAGTAAAGATTTCTAATTCAGATCTAGTCTGGATTATCCCAGAAGTCATCTAATCAAAATGACTGGAATTTAACTGACTAAACTGTTGCGTGTATATGAGCATATATGTATATATATATACATACTCAAGAGATAAAGGTAATAGTTCAGAAAATGTTGATGTTATTTACAACATCTGTTCTTATATATCTCAACATTTCGTTGTTGTCATTTCACTTTCTTGTAGAAGACTGAAACTAATGATGTGACCTGATATTGTATCTGTAGAACTACTACCTCACAGTTTGTAATTTCAAATCCCCAATAGGTGTGATATTATCTCTGGACATTTAAGTGTACTAAATGAGGTACACAACAAAATTCTCAATTGAAATTTCCTTTCAAATTAGAACAAAAACCCAATGACACCTAAAGGGGAGATAATTTCAAGAAATTAAAAATTAGTTTCATAAAAGGAATTGACATGCTTCAGAGAAAATCTGGTTATTGTTTGTAGGCAAGGAGCACAAAACTGGGTGTGTTTTAGACTATTGGACCTCAACAGCAGAGTATAAAACTGAAGCCTGGTTTGATCAATTGACATAGCTTTCAGTAATTGTTTTAGGTGCTTATGTAGTCACAAGCAGACACAAACATTCTCTCAATCCCATCACCCAGTGGCAGAGCAAGATGTGACTGCTAGGTGAGAGGTGCACTAGCACTGGGCTAGTATTCATTTTTAGCCAAATAGACTAGAACAATGAGTAACAATTTGCATAATTAGAAAATAAAACCTTTCTGAGAGCAGAAAAAGTTTCTATTCTTTAGACCTTCATCAGAAAGAGTATACCCCACCTTATGTCCACAGAAAAATAAGTAGCTTATAGCTGTTCATTGGGTATACAAACTAGGACTCAGCTAAACAAGTCTGTTTAATTTGCATAACAGCATATATTTTGATACTATGGATTAATTAATTTAAAGTTCATTACACAGCGTTTATGGATAATTTGAAATATAAGGTATACCCTTTCTTAATAAACACAATTTTAGTCTCATTGTGAAAATTATACAAAGTAGATATAGCAGAAGTTTATATTTCTCCATAGGCTGTAAAAATGGATTTGATCTGGCTAGTTTCTAGTTTTGTTAGAGCTTCATTAAGGAAATAATACCAGTCTTCTGTCCATGCAGAGATGAGTCACTTCTTTATACAAACTAGGATTTGGCTAAACTGTACAAAAAGGAATCGGTATATTTAGATATTAATCAATCATCAATTTGTTAATTTCAGCTTCTTAACTTATTACATCAAGTAAAATATCACCCACTTTACTAGTGTTTTTGCTTCTAAATACATGTCTTACTACTAATCTAACCTTAGCACTGTAATCTAATGAACCATACAGCACTGCTACAGCTTAGATCAGATGTGGTATCTATTTACAGCTAGGTGCACTGGGCCATTTATAAATTGACACAACATGGTACCAATAACAAAAGACAAACCACTAAACCCTCTGTTCATTACCTGCTCTCTTAGATAATCAACCATCATAACAACAAAAATTAAAATTAATTTTTTTTAATCTGTGAAATTTATTTTTATTTCAAATAAAATTTATACAAATGATAAATAATGATGGCAAAACCAGCCAGAAGTACAAGATGTATAATAAACAATTTGATGAACAATACAAAATTGGAGTTTGTCAAAACTATAGTGATATTTAGTAGGCAGCTGATGATGGGAATTTATGTTTGATATGCTTGTTGTCTGTGAATCTTTTATATCTTGGGGTCTTGTTATTCTGAGTTGTCCTCTATTCTCATAAAGTTGGCTGTATTTGTATTATTACATATATTGATATTGTATTATTATCTTCATTGGTAATCTTATTATGCTAGAATAATACTTAAAGGTTTTAGTTTTGGGAGGTTCTGCAGCATATTTATGTATGTATCTATATATAAATAATATATTATTTAATCAACACAGTAGAAGACCGCTTGAAGGCACCAGACGTGTTATTAAATGCTGTCTGACCTGTTTTTTCATGGAATGAAACTCGGAGTAGCTCTCAAATTATATACTGTATTAATTAAATAATTTTTATCTCTCACCAGATGTAGTACTTTTTTATTGATCTTACCTTCACTGAACAGTATAATAATAATCATCATCATCATCATTTAGCATCTATTTCCCATATGCACACACACACACCGCTTTCTTTAATATCTTAATATATATATATATATAATTGTATGTATGTGTGTGTATAAATCATCATCATTTGACATACCTTTTTCCATAGAAGAAAAATTATGCATGGACAACAGGTAAAACATACAAGATGGTATATATAAACAAGGTCAGCATACTCTTTCATAAACTGTGGGCCCTCAGTTGATATCCTATGTTTTACCTGTTGTCTGATGGTAAGACCAGCCAAAAAATTATACATATATATGTGTATGCATGTAAATGTGCATATATGCACACATATATATGAGTGTGTGTATATATATATATATATAATATAAAGAAAGACAAGAGATATGAGATGAATATATTTATTTCACCAGGTGTAATAAATATATTCCTCTAATATCTCCTGTCTTTCTTTATATTTTATATATTCCTAATGAAATAATCATTACTAATTGGATTTAATGAATTTCAACTGCATTCGACTATACATTACACTTCTTTGTTTTAGTTTACTGTGTGATTTGTAGCCCGATTCACTAAAAGAGCTTTTTTGTGAGTACCACCAGATTAGGTAAATCCATATATTGTGCATTATATATATATATATATATACATGCATATACATACACATATATATATATATATATATATATATACACACACACATAATTACACCATAGATACAATTAGCAATACATATACACAGTGATAATAACTACATATCAATATTCAAATTATTTCCAAAAATGGCTAAACACCAGCATGGCTGTGTGGTAAGCAGTTTGCTTCCCAACCATGTGGTCTTGGGTTCAATCCCACTGCACGGTACCTTAGGCTGACCAAAGCCTTGAGTGGATTTGGTAGACGAGAACTAAAAGATAGCTCATCGCATATATATGTGTGTGTGTGGGTTTGTTCCCCACCACTGCTTGACAACTTATATTGGTTTGTTTATGTCCCCATAACCCAGCAGTTTGGCAAAAAGAACGCAACAGAGTAAATACCAGACTTAAAAAATAAGTATTGGGATTGATTTGTTTGACTAAAACTCTTCAAAGTGGTGCCTCAACATGGCCACAGTATAATGACTAGAACAAATAAAAGATATTTACATAAAAAGTCTTTGTTGCCATTGTTATTATACAAAGTTAATCTGTGATGATATCTAGTTATATATGTATAACACATGACAATAATAATATATCTTTTTACATGTGAAGGAATTTCTTTCAGGAGTTGTAAAGTTTTGAGGTAGGAAACTAGTGTGTGTGTGTATCTCTTGCAAAAGATACAAGGGTTATTCCAATAGCAGGCATCCATTCTTCCAATTGAGAGTTACCAATTCTTATAAGTGGATACTGCCCCAAGTGGAGATATCATGATCAGACTGACACCGTAAACAACACTGGAATGATTCCTTGTGGAAATGATTTATCATATTTCTAACTGTAACCTCAGCAAGCTACAAAATACAATTATGATTTTTTTTTATTATTAATTTCATTTTAAGAAGAAAAAAAAGAAAACCATATTCCATTTGTAAATATACAGTTAAGAGTCAGAAATGCTTTAATTGTATTAAAAGTGATATTGACTTTGAGATAGTTTAGGTATAAAATAATTTGAAGGAAGAGAATATTGAAATGAAGAATGGGAGAAGATGGTATCATAATGAAATGGTTTCTCAGAAATAGTCTAAGCTTGTCTTATTTTGTCTCTGCTATATTGTTATGCTAGAAATATGAAAATATGTCCTTAAATGCAAGTTTCCCACTTTACCTCGCTATATGAAAATTTCCTCTCCCACCCACCCCTCACCACCAATACGAAGGGGGTTCGATCGCATGCGCACGGACCGACACACTACGAGGGTGGTCTGGGCACATGCACATGGGCCACCAGGCTATGTATGTATATTTATTATCTGTTCCAGCCATAGAAACCAAGCCAAATCAGACTGGAACCTGGTGCAGTCCCCCCGGCTTGCCAGTATGGAAAACTGGCATTAAAGGAGGAGGATGAATATTGTAGAACTATCACTGAGAATGGTGGAATCAAATGTAATTTCTAAAGATGTGATCATTCTGTCCTTTATTTCAAAAATTGTGTATCTAAGACTCCACTATGACAAAAAAGTTCCTTCATTGATTTATGAAATATAAAGTATTGATATTTACAGATGATCAAGAATGGTGTAGATTTTTCACAGCTCAATCATAATTGATGACTATCACTTTTAAAAATGAAGTTCAGTAACTACTATTGGATTTAGTTTTAGAACAATAACCTCCACCCTACATCTAACACCTCACTATTAATGATAGAAACAAGATTCCCAAGTGGTTGTTGTATTAGACTACCAATTCAACAGTCTGGAGTTCAAACATACTATAGGTGTTTTGTAGCATACTTGGACAATTCATTAATTCTTGGCTTAGTTCACTTGGTTCAAGAGAAGGTACCAGATAATTCAATAGTGTTACCATTGGTAACTTGTTCAAGGCAAGATCTATTTCTTGTCTAGTTTTTGCCCTAAAAAAACATCTTCAACATTAGTTCTTAGAAAATATCCACAAGATGCAGGAGTTAGTTCTCAAAAAATATCCACACAGCACAAACATGGTTGTGTGGTAAGAAGGTTGCTTCCCAACCATGTGGTTCTGGGTTCAGTCCCACTGCATGGAACCTGGGGCTAGTGTCTTCTACTATAGCCTTGAGTGGATTTGGTAGACAGAAACTGAAAGAAGTCCATCATATATATATGTGCGTGTATGTCAACCACCACACCACTGGTGTTGGTGTGTTTATGTCCCTGTAATTTAGCAGTTCGGCAAAAGAGACCGATAGAATAAGTACCAGGCTTTAAAAAATAAGTGCTGGAGTCAATTCCATTTGACTAAAAATTCTTCAAGCTGGTGCCCCAGCATGGCTGCAGTCTAATGACTGAAACAAGTAAAATATAAAAGATAAAAAAAGAAGACTTTTATACATTTACCAATATCTTACGTTTAAGCAGATATCCATCCTGTAAGTCTATAACCATAAAATCACTACATAAGACACAGCTATGGTTTATACCTTGATCTCTTTTTATTTGTCCACAATCCTAAACCTAATCAAGGGAGAACCAGGTGAGAGAAGCCCCTTAATAAGTGCAAGGACCACCCAAAATGGCTTAAATCAATCGTGACAAAAAACTTTATTTTTTACTTTCATGTTTTACCTAAAAAATGAAAGATGTACCATTCCATACACATCCTTCCTATTTTCAAAGATAATAAAGTGTGAATTTATAAAAATTTAGCTTCTATTTCTAACAGATTGGGATGACCATGTAGAGGTTTTCATAGTCGCACAATATTATTCTGAGGTGCAAAAACTACCACAACCAACATGGAACAGTATGCATACAGAGCTGACACTTTTACCTCACAATGTCTTCAAATTGTTCATTTTTACCTTTTGAGACAGTGAAAAGAGATGTGGTAAATTGGCAGAGTACCAGATTGTATACTTTATGGAATTTGTTCTGAGTTCAAATCACACTGAGGCCAACTTTACCTTTCATCCACCGGAGTTGATAGATTAAGTACCAGTACTAGTACTAGAAGTCATTTCTTCTCTCTCTCCTTGAATATTTTTTGTCCTTATAATTCAAAGGTTTGACCTTGTCAAGTTACACTGATTTGGCCTGAGAATTGCATTAAGAACACGTATATTTGTGGAATACTCAGCCACTTTCTTGTTAGTTTCACAAATAGGGATTCAGTCGACCAAACAAGTGATTGTTCATTATGGGGAGAGCAAAACACGCCAACAAAAAGCAGGCAGACCCAACAGCAACATATCAACAACACCACCAACACCATCACCACAGCCAACAGCAAATACCATCATGCCCACAAATCAAAAACAACAAAAAAGCACTAATGGGACACATACACAATCACACAGACATCACTCAGAGCTATTTCAACACACCAACATACATAAAAATCATACAAATACCCTGATAGAGTAGGGAATTTCTGGAAAAAAACATTAAGAAAAGACTTTATAAAGGACTGCTCGTGAAAACACCCACATCTAACCAGGGGGACAGAACATCTATCCCCCACTCCTCACAAAATCACTGTAAGTAGCTCTCTCCTCCATTCTTTCTTTCTCACTTTTCAACATAGCCATGCTCAGAATAGGAAGTATAAATGCACATGGCTTGGGGTCACCTTGGAAACAAGGCCACCTACTCAATGACTTCAGGTTACTAAGTATAAATGTTGTTGCTGTCAGTGAGACCAGACTTTCCAATCTACAAGCTTCCATGCCCATTTTCAGTGGATATGAGATTTACTTATTTCCATGTCAGCCGGGGAGGAGGGGACTGCAGTATTGTTCCAGAAAGGTCTGGATCTCAAGATAAGGGCCATCTTCCTGGACCCAGAGAGTAAGCTGGTGGTTCTGGATATGAACAGTAATGATGGGGGTGCTTTCAGACTGATGGTTGTTTATGATCCGACAGGGGTAAGATGTCTGGAGGTTTTCCTGAGAACATTTCAACCTTTAGTGCTAGTGGGCGACTGGAATGCCATCTTCAATGCACATTTAGATTGTGTGGGGCCTGCTGTTAGAAGAGGAGGGTGAAAAAGTCTCACAAACCTGCTCAGACACAACTGTTTGACAGGCACTGACTGTATTTCCCGGATGTGCCAATGTGGACATGGATAAACCATATTAGGTCATATCTAGATAGAGTTTTCTGTAGGCCAGTAGATAAGGATAGCATAAGTTGTCAACTCTTTAAAATCATTGGCTACACAGACCACAAATTTGTGATTTGTACAGTCTGCCAAGATAGGCTTCATAGGCAGGGACCCGGTTACTGGAAGCTGAACATGTCACTCCCAGAGTGCCAAGCTTAAAAAGACCAGATTAGTGAATTAGTTAAGGGCAATTAGAGTAAAATTAGGTTTAGTAAGGCATTAGCAATAGAAAGAAATAGAATAGAAGGAAACTTAGAAGAGGTGCTTAGGGAAGGCATTGCAACCGACATGCTCACAGCAAGATTGGCCCTTGACCAATTCTTCAATGCTAAGCATGATGGTTGCATTTTAAAACTGAGGCACATGCTCTAAGGCACAAGGGAAGAAAAGCCACTCAATTGGCCTGAGTGGTGGAGGTGCAATGTGGCAACAAAGCCACAATACTGTCCTTTAGTAGACCAAAATGGGTGCAAGTTACTAAGGCCTGAGCAGATGAGTTCAGCATTTCAGCAACACTTCGCTCAACTGTTTGGGATAAATGGTAGACTGGAATAAAGGACTTCAGTGCCTACCTTAACAGCATGCCTTGACTCTCAGCAAGGGAAGCGGAGTGTTGTGAAAGGCCAAGAACAGCTGCAGAAGCAGGGATGCAATGATGAGCTGTACAGAGGGAAAATCGACTGGTTTGGATGGTCTGACTATGAGCTTTACTTTTATAAGTCAAACTTGCTTGGAGGCCTCTTAGCAGATATCTACTGCAACGGGTAGCAGAAAGGGAGAATTCCTAGTTCTGTGAATTGATGAGCAGCGGCACTGCTAAGAAAGGACCTAAACAAGGAAAATCAAATAGAAAATTTTAGGCCTATAACTCTGTTAAATGCAGATTTCAAATTTTGGTCATGGTGTTAGCAAAGAGGTTAGCACTTGTCATCAAGGAATTGATTGGTGATGCGCCATCCCAAGAAGATCAGTCCATGACAACCTCCATCTCATGCAATACATTGTAGACAGGGTAGCTAAAAAACCTGGCATGGGCAGGGCTCTGATCAACTTGGATCAATCTAAAGCCTTCGATAGGGTCGACTACCAATACTTGGTGGCCATTCTCACAGCAGCTCGTTTTCTGTGGCTGGATTTCTGCAATGTACAGTAACATCTGCTCAGCAGTTCGAGTGAAAGGTTACCTATCAGAACCATTCATCATCATGCACTCATTCCATCAAGGTTGTCCCCTCTTGTCTCCTCTGTATGTACTGGCTCTAGAGCTAGTACTGCATAAATTGGAGACATTGGGGAGACATCCTGTGTGAGCTAGGATATGAGAGATCCATATCAGCATATGCTGACGTCACCATCATAGTGTCGAACACCAAGCACATAGACCTGATCAGCAATGCTCTAAAATATGAGGTGGTGACAAAAACAAAAATTCACGAAAAATCAGTGAGCCTGCAGCTCTGGACCTGGAAAGGCAGATCCATGCCATCCAATAATGTCATGGAATGCTAGATGGAAGGATTGATTAAATTGCTCAGGGTCTGGTTTGGTCCAGATCTCCAGGTGAAGAAGAATTGGGATGAGGTGACAAGCAGGGTGGCTAATCTCACCGAGAAATGGGCAGAGAGAAAACTATCTCTGAAAGGTTGGATAGAAGTGACGAATGCATACATTGCCTCTGTTATACATTACCACTTGACCGTCGCACCTTGCCCCAGTTTATGTCTAACCAAACTGGAGTGCATACTCTTATGCTTTCTGTGGAAGAGATACATTCCATTGGTCAGGTGCTCCATTTGTCAATACCCACTGAATGGAGGGCAGGGCATGCTCTGGCTGATGATGTGCAGACATGCACTGAGGCTACATCTTCAGTACTTCCTTTACAGTGAGTAGGTGTGGTTACTGTTTGTCAGACTCACATTTCTGCAGCTCATCTCTTTAACTGAGCTGCAGTCCTGGATCAAGCGTAGACCAAGGCAGGGTACCTGGCACCTGGAGTGTCACTGGGCAATGTGGTTGGTGGAAGTTCCACTTTGGCATTCTATAGAGGATTAGTGGCAGGCAAGGGTGATGACATTCTTGAGGAGACTCTGAGCATTGATGAGAATTAACTGGCTGGTCTGTTCTGGAGGACTTTCGAGCCAGGACCCATGGATAATCTCCAGAAATCCTTGGCCTGGCAGTGCTAACAGGGGGCATTTTTGGTTTGGAACAAACTCTACAGACATGGAAGTGCCATCAGCTAGGCTTGCCCAAGATGCACGCAGAGTGACAAAACTGTTCTGCAAGCCTTTTTCCAGTGCCCAAGCATTACTGACTTGTGGGTTTTTGTAGAACACCTGCTGTCACATTTAGGATGAATCTAGCTAGCAGCTAAGTCTAATGTGAAGATCGTTTTGCCTCTTTCCTTTGGTCAGGAAGGGCAGGCACTGTTTATTTGTCTAGTAGCCTTAGTGAAAGAGGTTGTGTGATAGACAAGATTGAAAGATCTGAAGACAGATACCTTCCTCTTTGGCCAAGCCCTCATCAACTTTTTCAAGTTTCCCTTAAAAAGAAAAGTGAGGGTAGAAAAGGAAGTGCTGCCTCCCAACAATTTTGTTGAAAGGTGGGTGAAAGTGGCAAGAATGGTCTAAGCATGTGTCTGTAAATTGAAAGAATATTATGTGAAGGGTGGTATTTGCCCTAGTGGTTAGGGTGACTGGTTTTGTGGGGTCTTCATGAGCAGCACTAGGAAGTCTTCCCTCTTTTGAAAATTATTCATTGCTAGAATTATTTCATCACCATTTTTCTACTTTTTACATGCTTTTTTATGTAATCCCACATTGTATTGCCCAGTACAGTCGCCAACATTTTTTTGTAAACCCTTAGTGGTAAAGAAAGAAAGCATTATTATTATCATTGTTGTTGTTGTTGTTAAGGTAGCAAACTAGCAGAATTGTAAGCACACTGGGGAAAATGCTTAGCAGCATTTCATCTGTCTTAACAATCTGAGTTCAAATTCCATTGAGATTGGCTTTGCCTTTTATCTTTTCAGGGCTGATGAAATAAATAGCAGTTGAACACTGGAGGCAATATAATTGTTTAGCTCCCTTCCCACCAAAATTTCAGGCCTTGGTGCCTTGGGTAGAAAGGATTCTTCTTCTTATTATTATTATTAAGACTCCAACACCCACAGCGAAGGAGTTTACTCCTGGCTGCCTCGGAAAAGCAAGCTTCTCCTGAACGCCCTGCTCCCTAAACCAACAACAGCAATGACTTGGAGAAAGAAGATCAGACCAAAAAATGGATAACAGTAACAAGGGGCGACAGACGAAAGAGGACTCAGCAAAAACAAACACAAAAAACACAACTGCAGCCCAATTCAAATCTACTCCCAAAACAACAACAACATCATCAATAACAACGAGAAAACACAAAAACACCGAAACAGCAAGAACAAGAAAAATCTCCCAAACGTACGCAAAATGAAACCACCAATTTCACTGTTGTGAACAAAAGCAACAGGGATTTAGTGGATTTTATCAATCAAAATAAAAACAAGATTGAGACAGAGGGAAAGGAATTCGAGGATTTCATTCTCCAAACCCTGGAGGACAGATTATTGATTAAAACGTTCTCAGACATTTATAAAACAATCCAGGGGGAAAATTCCCAGCTAGTGTTGGGATTTTTAAAAAGACAATTGACAAAAGGCTTTTGGAAGGGCCTTTTAAAAGACATTCACCAGTAGAGAAGCCCGGAACATCCGGGTTTCTCGAAAATCAAATTAATTGACCTCTTCCTCTATTTTCCCTCTCCGACTAGCATGACGATTCTGAGAGTGGGGTGTATGAATGTTCGTGGCCTGGGATCAGCTTGGAAGCAAGGTCACTTGCTCGACGATCTCAAGTAGCTTGATTTAGATGTGGCCACCATTGGTGAACTAAGAATTTCCGGAAAGCATGCTCTAGCATCCATTATCGAAAACTACGAGATATTCTCATCTTGTGGTTTAGCGGGAGCAGGTGGTGGTGTAGTAGTGCTTTTTCGGAAAACCTTAGATCTCCAAGTGCGGGCAATCTTCTTGGGGTCGGAAGGTAAGTTGGTGGACCTGGGTGTGAATGGCAGCGAAGGGAGTGTCTTTAGTCGGGTGGCCGTTTATGCTCCGACGGGGTCTGGAATGCCAGATTTCTTCAGGCGTCTAGAAACATACCTGGGAACGTCTCGCACTTTAGTAGTAGTGGAGGACTGGAATAGTATTTTGGACGCACGGAAGGACTGTGTGGGTCTAGTACACAAAAGAAGGGGGTGCAAAAGCCTCTAAAATCCGCGCAACTTTCAACTGTCTGACAGGTATCGACTGGATTTCCCTGATGTGCCAAGTGTGGACATGGAGCAACACAGCGGGTCATCCAGATCGTTAGGTCAGCAGAGAGAGATAGCGTAGGTTGTCTAGAATTCAAATTGGTCGGCTACACAGACTATGAATTTGAGATATGCACAGTCGATTTAGATAGGACCCGTAGACAGGAACCCGGTTACTGGAAGTTGAACGCGTCCTTTCCGGCACGCAAAGTCTACAGTGACCGGACAAGTGAACTAATTAAGCGGCAGTTGATGGGGGCAATTGTCAACAGCCGATGGTGGATCATCCTGAAAAGGGTGATTAGAGTAGAATCGATAGCGTTTAGCAAAGAGTTAGCAATAGAACGAAATAGATTAGAGGGAGAACTAGTTAGCAAATTAGAAGAGACTATTAGTAAAGGAATTGCGACCGACGTGCTAGCGACGTGAATGGCCCTTGACCATTTCTTCGAGACGAAACACGAAGGCTGCGTTGTCAGAGCTAGGGCCTGTGCGCTCAAACATGAAGGAACTAAAGCCGTCCGAGGAGCCCGAACGGTGGAGACGCGACGTGACAAGAAAACCATGATCAGGTCCTTGACGGATCGAGATGGGCGCGTGCTACTCGATTCTGATTAGATGTGTGCGGCTTTTCAGCAGCACTTTGCGCGGTTGTTTGGAGAAGGCGATGGGTCGACGACGGTAGCGGACTTTAGTATATACCTGGACGGCCTGCCATGGCTATCGGCAACGGACGCGTGACTTTGCGAAAGGCCGATAATGGCCTCTGAAATACGGAAGGCGATGTGGTAACGCTGTTGAGAAAGGACGCCGACAAGGGAGATATGCTAGGAAATTTTCGGCCCATAACACTGCTAAACACAGGGTTTAAGATTTTGGTTAATGTGTTAGCAAAAAGGTTGGCGCTTGTCGTCGGTAGTCTGGTGTGAGAAGCGCAATCGTGCACAATCCCGAAAAGGTCTATCCACAACCTCCACCTTGTGCGATAGACCACAGAGTGGGCTGGTTTCGGTGGGGCTTTGATCAATTTGGCTCAATCGAAAGCATTCGATAGGGTCGACCATCGCTACTGGGAAGCTGTCCTGAAAGCGTTTGGTCTCGGGTCCGTTTTCAGAGGCTGGATTGCTGCAATACACAGCGGCACCTGCTCGATGGTCAAAATATACGGCCATCTATCAGAACCATTTGGCATCGCATACTCGTTCTGCTGCTGTCGCCTCTTCTGTACGTACTGGTTCTCGAACCACTGATGCTGAAATTGGAACATTTAAAGGGCATCGTTCTCAAAGTCAGCGTCATGATGTCGGACGCCTCCGAGGTGGAGACGGTCCGAACCATTCTAAAAGAACATGAGTCAGTTGCTGGGGTTAAAATAAACGCCAGCAAATCTGTGGGCTTGCGGTTAGGCACCTGGAGAGGCAGATCGATGCCGTCGGACGCTGGACCGACAGACCAGTTAAACTGCTCGGGGTCTGGTTTTGGTCCCGACCTCCCAATGGATAAGAACTGGGGCGAGGTGACGAACAGGGTGGCCAATCTTACCCAGAACTGGGCTGAGAGAAAGCTGTCCCTGAAAGGTCGGGAAGAGGTGGCGAATGCCTACATCGCCTCCGTTATCATTTATCGCCTGACTGTTGTGCCTTGTGATGGTTACTACTTGATCAGGTTGGAGCGTCTCTTATTATTATTCTTGTGAAAGGGTCGCGTTCCAATGGTTAGGCGGTCAGTCTGTTGCCAGCACCTTCTGAGTGGCGGATTAGGCATGCCTTGGCTTCTAATGCGTAGACACGCACTCGGGTTGCGTCACATGCAACGATTCCTAGACGGTGAACACGTGTGGGCTCCGTTTGTAAAGCATATCTTTTTGAAGCTCGTCTCCTTGACGGAGCTGCAGTCTTGGGTGAAGAAAAGACTGAGACCGGGCGCCTAGCACATAGAGTGTCGCCAGGCACTCACAGTCCTCTACCAGTCGGGCAATGGGATCGGTGGATGTTCCGTTTTAGCAATTTATAGTTGCAGGAAAGTGCGACGACGTTCTCGGGTAGACTCTGGACGTCGATGAAAACGAACTGGCTAGTCCGTCCCGGAGGACTTTCTGGTCGGGAACTATAGTGGATAATTTCCAGATGTTCTTGGCAGTGCTACCGGGGTCGCTACAGACTCGAGATAAACTCTACAGGCACGGATGTGCTGTTAGACGGCATTCTCTGAGGTGTGCGCAGAACGACGAAACCGTTCTGCACGCACTTGTTCAGTATTCGGGCATTGCTGATTTGTGGAGTTATGTGGAACAGCTGCTCTCGCGTGTAGGACGAATCCAGTGTGATGATTGCCTTACCGCCCTCCTTTAATGTGCAGGTAAGGCAGTTTTCCTTTGCCTGGTGGCTGTTGCAAAAGAGGTTGTATGGTGGACGAGATTGAAAGGCTTGAGGACGGATACATTCTTCTTTGGTAGAGGCCTCATCGACTTTTTCAATTTCGACTTGAAAAGGAAAGTGAGGGTGTAGAGGGAGGTGCTAACCTCGAATAAATGTATTGAAAGGTGGGTGAAAGTTGGGAAAATGGCAAGAGTGGATGGTACCGCTCTAAGTGTATACCTGTGAGTCGGAGAGAAAGAATTGGAGAAGGTACTTGCATATGGTGTTCAGTGAAATATTGGACGGTGGGGTTTCTCGATTATTTCTAGAGGTCCTCTTGTATCAGTAGGACCACAACAATATAATTCTTTTTTTATTTGCTTTTGTATACCATGTATATCTCCTTTCTTCGTTTGTTGTATACCGTGTATACCGCAACCGTTTTTTTAAAAAGTCTTCTCATTATATGTAAACCTCCAAGTTTTATGTCTGTCTTTGTATTGTCACCTTCATCCTTCGCTCTGGTGGCAAATAAAAGAAACTATTATTATTATTATTATTATTATTATTATTATTATTATTATTATTATTATTATAAAGGTGTCGCACAGTACCCAAT
>JAOPUL010002510.1:24206521-24219853 GCA_027564515.1 Octopus rubescens
TATACATGTCCCAGAATGGCCGCAGTCTAATGACTAAAACAAAATAAAAGATATATGTGTGTGTGTGTGTGTGTGTGTGTATGCATGCGTGTGTGCGCGCGCGCGTGTGTGTATGATTTTTCTTTGATTTTAATTTAAGTTTTTGAGAGACTACAAGCCGGTTGCTAACAAAGCAACAACACTTTTTGAGTTAAGATAGTTCCCGGTGTTTTTTAAATAAGAGGTTGAGTTGGTGTGTTAGTTGAACTGTCAATGCATACATCCAAGTGTGTGCATCTATTCACATAAGAATCTCAGATGGAAAAGTTTGGAAATGTCTTACAAATCTTCACCGTGGCACTAATAGATTGAATTTTGAGAATATTATCATTTGTGCATTTTGGCTGAGTGATTTTATTTGGTAAGGTGACATATTTCTTTTCAACTAATGTAGCTTGCTGGCGTAATTGTTTTGCTGAAAAATTTGTGAATGTTGGGTATTTCTTATCCCAATATTCTTTAAGTCTCTTCATGTAGCCTATGGAGGAATCTTCCCTAGCATTTCTATAGACTGGTGTAGGTCTTGGTTTAGTTCAAAAGCCCACTGGTATTTTTCCCGATAGTTCCGCGATCTGCGATAGCTGACTCCGAGTTCTTTCGTCACCATGGTGTAAGTATAGTAATTTTTCCACGTGGTTTGTATTTAAAAAAAACTCGTTTATTTGCATATAATCAAAGAAAATAACCATTTTTTTAAACCAGACTTGCATTAATGGCAAAAATTATAGGGGATAGTATTCATTATCCGGGGGAATGAATAGTCCTCTATGCCAACGTGTCTGTGCTCGACGCCATGTTTTGTGTATACATGCATGTATGTATGCATATGTGTGTATTTATACGACAGGCTGCTTTCAGTTTCTGTCTACAAAAAATCCATTCCCGGGGCTTTGGTCGGTCCGAGCTATAGTAGAAGACACTTGCCCAAGGTGCCACATACTGGGACTGAAACCAAGACCTCATAGTCGGTAAGCAAGTTTCTGAGCCACAGAGCCAAAAACAGAATAGAAGAATATCATTTCTTACACTAAAACGGTGGACAAAATGCTTAATACTATCAATATCCCATTATGTTTAGAGTTAAAATTGTGTTAGGTTTCACTTTGCCTTCCATACTTTTAATGTCGATGAAATTCGTACCAGTACAAGAATGAATCTACTTTAAAACCCCTCTCCTTCAAAATGTGTGACCTTGTGCCTATACTAGAAATCACAATTAATTCTTATATAAAACGTGTAGAATTTTTATTTATAAAAAAGAAACTCATTCATGTTATCTTATCTTTGACAGTCTATGTGCTTAGCTGCGTCTTGTTCTGTGGTCTGTGTAAACGAACGAGTTTGCTGTTAGATGAGCTTAGTTTCTATTTTATTATGTTTTGCTTTATTTTATTATATTTTTAAATTACTTGGTGACGTCCAGCTGTCTTAAATTGTCCAGAGTATAATTCCTCATTAGTATTATAGGTTTCAAAGTTATCTTTATTAATCACTATGTATAAAATCGGATTGGTAAATGAGAGTGGTGTGTATATGCGTGCGACTGTGTGTGTGTGTGTGTGTGTGCGTGTGTGTGTTTGTGAGCCTGCCTCTGTGTGTGTATGTGTGTGTGTGGTGGTGGTGGTGGTGTGGCTGTGTGTGTGTGGGTTGTCGTCTGCGTACGTGTGTAGGTGTGTGTATATGTATATTTAGAAACAACAGCAGTCGAAATTAAGAAAGTTGATGAAAAAATTTCGTTTTCAAAAGTGAATGTTGGAAGGAAGAAAATGACACCGTGCAAACGATACACTATATCACGTGATCAAATGGAAAGCGCAGACGACATTTCACTGGACTAATATATATACGTGAAAAAAAGTATTTTATATTGTTTGAATCTTAGTTACCTTGCCCCGGTTACTGCTTGACCAGGTTGGAGCGTCTCCTATTTTATTTGTGGTGGAAAGGACGCGGTCCAATGGCCAGGCAATCAGTCTGCTGCAAACACCCTCTGAGTGGTGGAACAGGCATACCCTGGCTTCTAATGCGTAGGCACGCACTTAGGTTGCGCCAACTGCAACGATTTCTAGACGGTGTACGTGTGTGGGCTCCGTTTGTGAGGAAAGTCTTTCCGCAGCTCGTCTCCTTGACGGAGCTGCAGTCCAGGGTGAAGAAAAGACCGAGACTAGGCACCTGGCACTTAGAATGTCGTCAGGCGCTTACAGCCCTCTACCAATCAGGCAATGGGATCGGTGGATGTTCCGCTTTAGCAATTTATAGAGGATTAGTGGCGGGAAAGTGCGACGACTTTCTCGGAGAGATTCTGAGCGTCGATGAAAACGAACTGGCTAGTCTGTTCTGCGCTCACTCTTTCAGTGTCCGGGCATTGCTGATTTGTGGGGTTATGTCGAACAGCTGCTATCGCGTGTGGGACGGATCCGTCTATTGGCCGAGTCCATAGTAATGATTGCACCACCACCCTCCTTAAGCGGGAAGGTAAGGCTGTTTTCTTTTGACCGGTGGCTGTGGCGAAAGAGGTTGTTTGGTGGATGATGTTGAAAGGCATGAAGACAGATACATTCCTCTTTGGTAGAGGCCTCATCGCCATTTTCAAGTTTCACTTGAAAAGGAAAGTGAGGGTGGAGAGGGAGGTGCTGTCCTCGAGTGAATTTATTGAAAAGTGGGTGAAAGTTGCAAAAATGGCAAGAGTGGATATTACCGCTCTGAGTGTAGACCTGTGAGTCAGAGGAAGAAAAAATTGGAGAGGGCACTTGCCTTGGTGTTCAGGGAGATCTTGGACAGTGGGGTTCCTCGATTATTCCTAAAGGTCCCCCTGTATCACTATCAACCACCCACCCTTTTTTTTTTATTTATTAATACTATTGTATACTATGTATACTTCCTTTCCTTTGTTTGTTTTATACCATGTATATGCCCCCCCCCCATTTTTTATCATTTCATTATATGTAAACCCCCACACTTTAAGCCTGTCTTTGTATTGTCCCCTTCATCCATCGCCCTGGTAGCAAATAAAAGAAATCATTATTATTATTATTATTATTACATAAGCACAAGATGAGAAATTGGTGGCAGGGGATTAGTTGATTTGGAAGAAGAAAAGGCAAAGTTGACCTTGGCAGGATTTGAATTCAGAATGTAAAGAGCCAGAACATATACCACAAGGAATTTTGCCAGATGCTCTAACAACTCAACCAATCCACCACACTTCCATAATAATAATAATTTTTCATATTTTGGTGCAAGGCCAGGAATTTTAGGGGATGGAGTAAGTTGATCACATCAATCCCAGTGTTCAATTGGTATTTAGTTTATTGACTCCAAAAGATGAAAGGCAAAATTGACCATGGCAGAATCTCAATTCAGGACTTACAGCTAGAAGAAATTCCACTAAGCTTTATGTCCAGTGTGCTAACAATTCTGCCAGCTTGCCACCTTAATAATAATAATAATAATAATCCTTTCTACAATAGGCACAAGTCCTGAAGTTTTGGGGTAGGGGGCTAGTCGATTACATAAACCACAGTACTTGACTGGTACATATTTCATCAACCCTGAAAGGGTGAAAGGCAAAGTTGACCTCAGTAGAATTTGAACTGAGAATGTAAAGATGGACGAAATGCTGCTAAGCATTTTATTCAGCTTGCTAATAATTCTGACAGCTTGCTACCACAATAATAATACTAATGGTTTCAGATTTAGGCACAAGACCAGCCATTTCGGGGGATGGATTTAGTCAATTACATTGACCCCAATGCACAGCTGGTACTTATTTTATTGACCCTGAAAGGATGAAAGGCAAAGTCGATCATGGTGGAATTTGAACTCAGAATTTAAAGACGGATGAAATGCTGCTAAGCTTTTTGTCCAGCATGCTAACGATTCTGCCAGCTCACCGCTTTCAATAATAATAATAAGTAGAAACATTACTGAAAGGCCGAATCAATTAAATCAACTTCAGTAACTGACTAATTCTGGATGCTTGAAAGGTAAAGTGAATATTTGGGGTATTTGAACTCAGAACAGTGACATAACTAAAGGTATTCCCTCTGTCATTCTACAACTAAAAAAACATAAAACACTTAATTTCAACTTCATTCATTGTGTATTTGTTAAACTAAAGGATCTTATGTAACATTATAGAACAATGATAAATACCTTAATTGTTTGTAAATAAAACCTTTGTATCGCCATGTTTTTATGATGTGGATTTTTTTTCCCTTCTTCTTGGAGCCATCTTGTTGAAATCTACCAACCACTGCCATTATTATTCTGCCTTACAGACATTGGAAGAAACAAATTTTAATATTTGTAGACATTTTTTCCATTTGTCAATGATAAACAAAAGCTGGTCAAGAATATTATTTCCTTTGACAGCTTATCAATACTTATTGATTCCAAACTTTTGCCTATTTCGAGGCAAAAGGAACTGTTCATATTCAGCTGATCAATACTATAAAAATATTTTTTCAATATCTTATATGAAGAATAGCTAAGCAAAGAAAGAGGAAAAACAATATCCTGGGCTCAAAATATCTAAAACTTATAAGAATATGTTTTAGATAAATATCAATATGGTGTAACCAATATTTTGGTCAACTCTAGTAGGAAATAATTCCTTTGAGCACAATATATATTTAGAAGTTTTGGGAATTTTCCAGAGATATTCATCTTAAAATCTTTTATGGTAGTTTCATTAAAAAATATTTATCCAGACTCTTTTCACCCTTTTCCTCTCTCTTCCTAGACACACACACACGCATGTACATATGTACATGCATTTATATACATATATGTGTATGCTTGTATGAATGTATGATTATTTAGTAAAATCAACAAAAATAGTATGTGACCATGCTATGAACAGTGGAAAATCCAATGTTTTGTATAAAGTCCTTTTTCAGGAAGTTGGCAGAAGTGAAATTAAGGAGACACACCAGAATTTGACTTCCTCTAAGTTGCAAAAAAAAAAACAGCCAGTTGACCTGAAGAAGAACTCTATCTGAAACGTTGGATTTTCCACTCCCCCGCAGCAAGTTCACTGTACTCTTTTTATTGATATTACAATATAATATAAGTCTTGCCAACACAGACCAATTCCAGTCTCCTTAGACTCTGTTTGATTGTATGTATATTTATACTGCACTCCATAAACAACCTTTTGAGACTGTTAAAAGACTTTTGCTCTTCCTCAAACTGTTTTCTCTAAAATATCATCTTGTAAATTCCAAGTTTGCCTTTCAGCTTATTTGTTCCTGTAAAACTATTTTAGAAAGTTTTGTTAGACAGGGAAGTAGTGTGTTCTGTCTTCAAGTGAAATGTTTATCCATAAAGTGTTAGATAAGTCACTACTCATCCAGTTGTAATGGAACCAAATGTTCGAGGCAACAATGAGATATTCTGACAAAGCAAACAGAGTGAAAACTGAAAAATAGAAAAAAAAAGAGAAAGAAAATGAAATAAACAATACAATTTAATTCATTTACTGTTGTAATTATTAATATAAAATGAACATGTGTGTGTGTTTGTGTAGCTATCTAGATAGATAGCTAGATAGAGACATAAACACAAATATTATATTATATATTTAAACACACACACACGCACATACATACATATATATATGTATATATATGAGGGTATTTGTTTACACAAATTTTATTCTTTGACAAAGACAGTATACCTGACTGGATACCTTAACCTATAAGCATTTTAACTGACCATATACTACCTGTTTTATATTCAAACAAGCCAGGTCCGGCCTCTCACAGCTAACCTACAATGTCATTTTAAAAGTAAACAATCACAACATCAAAATCTTAAAGTTACAATATCACATGACCGACCAGACTATCAGATGTTGTTATACATTGCTGGTCACAATGCACCTTGCATTGTATTAGTCTTCAAATGATGCCACCCCACTGGCTAGGCGAGCAGGCCAACATTACCCCTGATCGGAAGGGTTACCTGTTTATGTTTGAATGGACTGGAAAAGTGTGAAATGAAGTGTCTTGCTCAAGAACACATGCTGCTTCGTCCAGGAATCGAACCCACAATCTAGTGATCATGAGTGCAACACCCTATGCACTAATGCCACATGCCCTCACAAAGCTACAATATAATGTATGATTAATTCAAAACAATGAATAAATAAGCATTGCACTTGACAGAGTTATCTGAATGCTAAAGAATTAAAGTGATTCCAACATCACCACATTAGCAAAAATGGCAAAGTTATTATATTTTGCCAATGAGAGTTGAATAAGTCTAAAATATGATGGGAGTTGTCTCCTGTGTTTGCTGGAAAAGGGGCAATAATGTTGATCATTGATTAATATCATTTTTTCCTCCTCACAGATTTATTTCTAATTACAATTTTAATCATTTGTATATTAAATATGTTAAAACTAACATCCCTAAAACATTAGGGGAGTTCATGAGATGGAATTACACCAGAGGAAGATGATTGAAGATTAAGTCCTCTTCCTCTTCACCTTTATTCTTTTTTATCAAGCTACTTTTTTTTTTGTCCTTTATTCTTCTTTAATAAGAAGACTACCAACAATATGGAAGGCTGACGATGATGATGACTAATTCCAATATCTCACAGTTTAATTAATTCCAATACTTCATTGTTTCATTCTCCAACTAATTTCATTATCTCAATGTTTATGCACAACTGGCAATTTTGTTTGTCTTCTTTTTAATCAATTTATATGAAGAACATATTGTTATAAACTATAATTGTGTAATGTAGTATCTATGACAATCAAATGAACATAGCTAACTAGGCATCAAGTTCAGTACTCATTGTTCTGAGTTCAAATCTCACTGAGACTATTTTTCAGGTTCATAAATCATCATCATCATCATCGTTTAATGTCCATCTTCCATGCTGGCAGGTTGGAGGATCTGATGAACTGGAGGACTGCATTGAGCTCCGATATCTTTAGATTAGATGCAATTAATATAGTTGATGAGCAGAAAC
The DNA here is from genome assembly GCA_027564515.1 of Octopus rubescens. NCBI lineage: Eukaryota > Metazoa > Mollusca > Cephalopoda > Octopoda > Octopodidae > Octopus > Octopus rubescens. Next base: position 24,213,549 of record JAOPUL010002510.1, read on the forward strand.
ATTCAGCAAATTCACCCACCAACAAAATATAGCCTTGTATCTAGTCAAATGAGATAGGTAATTTAAATGTAGTTGAAACGAATATTTGTAGGATATTTTACAATCACATAGATGTAAAGTGGCCGAGTGAATATGGTACAAGACTGTCAGCTCACAAAACTTGTGTTTAATTCCACTGCAAGTAGATCAATCTATGTTTAGTAGGACACTTAACTCAGCAACAGGTGCCAGGTTATCTCGGAATATAAAATGAAATAGACTTGCACCTTAAACAGAAGATTTATTTATTACCCAAATTCATTGATGCTTAGGACATCTTTCTGAAAGCTTTACAATTTAATCATTATCATTACCACTGAAATACACTGCAGATATGTTTCAATTAATTTTTAAAATAATTAATTTAAAGGAATTCAGTTAAATAACTAAATTTTCCATTATTAAATGAGTGGAAGGTTTTAATGAGAGGGTTTATATCACAGAAGCAAAGGAATCTTAGGTGGATTAGGGTTAAATTTCAGTCAGATAATCTAATCTAAGAAATAGTTTTACTCAAAACCTCAGAACATTACTTATGATAAGAGGTAAACACATTGAATCATTGTGATAGAAACCAACATACACACAAACACATACATATAACATACAGAAACCAACACACACATAATATACAACCAACACACATATATAATATAGATGCACATCCAAACATCAAATGCACAAACTCACAAAAAGAAAAATACAAAAACATGACACTTGTTATCAATTTTTCAAATTGTGAGAAAAAAATCAATGATCAACTTGACTGAGTCTTGGATAATCAATCAAAGGCTTAATGTTTTATATATAGTCACAAGTATGTGTCCATAACTAGCTGCAAGGAGTGACAGCACTGTAAAACTGACCAGTGTTTCATTGATTTATATCACTAAGTTCCAATCCCTTCCATAAGAAAAAATTACTTTTGATCGATCAGTAGTATATATATATATATATTTATATTGTAAAGTGGTTGGCATGAGGAAGGGCATCCAGCCGTAGAAACCAAGCCAAATCAGGCTAGAACCTGGTACAGCTCTCCAGTTTGCCAGCTCTGGTCAAACCGTCCAACGCATGCCAGCATGGGAAACAGACGTTAAAGGATGATGATGATGATGATATATGGGGAGTAGGAGTTATGTTTAATCTGATTGATGATACAAGAAGCAGAAATAAGCATCAATCTCTGGGATTTTTATGGTTTGAAAAAACAGCAGCCCAAAGATCAATATCTTCCTCTTCTACTTGTTCTCTAGAATTTTCTTAATGATTGATAGTCAGTGTTTAAAGAATCTTCAGTTCAGTACTGACATATCTGTGAGATTGTTTTAGACTGGTGCTGTGCTAATTTAGACTCCTGGTAAGTAAATTCTGCAATGCAGTTTCAATTCCTGGTTGAGCCAGTTTTGTTTTTAGTTATTTCTTATGAAATTATGTTTTGTTAATTTGGCTACAGGTGCTCTCTTTCTTCTGACTATTTTCAGGGCCTCCAAGATTGGTTTAGGGGAAGTAAATTATCCTCAGACTAGACACCTCACCTGAATACATGTAACAAACTGTACTCCATTAAAGGTACCCATGGCCAAGTGATGGCGTTATGCAGGGTGATGTATTAAGTTTAGGCAGAAGTGAATAAGATTATTTAAGACCTTGCATGAAATAAAGGTTCACAAGTTCAAGCCCAGTCTGAGCACCTCTACTAACATATTGATAGATGGTGAGAAACATTAAAGCACTAAATTATATACAAAGAACAAAATGAAAGCTAAGGCTAACAATATAAAAATATTATTTTCTGTCAGTACTTCCTTGTTAAATTTGGTATCACTAGTTTTCAAATTATGAGAGTTGTTATATATCAAGGACATTAGCTTGTCTACCAGTGTAAGAACCAATGTTTAGTATGTTATCACTGACACAATGCTATGACTGTCAAAGACACTTTAGAGCACCAAGCTATAAATGGTAGACTTAATCCTTTAATGACTATTTTTCTCATGAAATATATTATCACTTTTAATTAACTTTGAAGATGAAGAATTTTAAGGAATGTAGTAAAATATATTTGTCATTATTAATTTGTTTTTATTTTTTTAAATTATTATTACATGGGCAATTTGGTTTTAAAAGGGTTAGCACCACTAACCTGAACTGTGGGTATCTTTAATGAACTCCACCCTGTTGCAAGCATTCAAACAAATCTCCAGTCTGAGGTTTCCTCCTCCCTTCCTTCCACCAGTTTAAGAGTTGCTACAAAAGAATGTGGGTACTCACCCCTCCTCCTGTGATTATGTCATTAGAAAAACATAAAACGGCATGGCTCATAAAGAGGCATAATTCGCTGTGGTTATCAGTGAGGAAACAATTTATAACTTGCATTCCTGTATCTTAAGAAGAACCTCTTGTACAGACGTTTCCAGCCACTGTGCCACTACACACTTGTAAGTCACAAATGTGTCATAGATGGGCCAAAGTTTTTAGAAGTGAGTTGGAAAATGTCAAGATATTCAGATAACTTTCTAATGCAAGTGTATTTCTTTGCATTAAAATGCAATGTATGCACCTATCTGCTTTAAAGCAATATTAATATTCATTTATAAAGTAGAACTTCTAAAGAGCTGATGGTGTGTCACTGTAACATTTTTAGCAGCTCATTCAATGTTCTGTGGATAAAAATAGGTTGAATATCACTGTTTTAGTATATTGATGTCATGATGTTCCTGGGGAAAGAAATCTAGACCAAACTCTTAATGCGATGGAAACTGGAATATTTCCCCACAAACATAACACTTTCTAATAATTCCTGTCACAAACCACAATGAAAACATTTTCCAGTTAGTAATAAGTTCCAATTTCTATGAGGGAAGAGAAATATTCCTCGCTGGAATAATATTTTTAATCCAGGGCTTTTCACAGTAGTTCCCGTGGCCTATAGAAGAGGGTGCCCCAGACAGAGTTTAACAAAATTCCTGAAAACATAAATTATATTGGAGAGAGATGTGTCGTATATGTTGTTGTATATTGTTATATAATTGTTAACTGAGGTGTTCATTGACATGGGTGTGAAAGATTTTATCTGTAAAACAAACAAAAACCCAGCAAAACTGGCTTGATTCAGTTTCAAATATGGTCATTATATTTGTATACATAAATGCATATAGGCATGGCTGTGTGGTAAGAAAGTTGCTTCCCAACCACATGGTTCTAGGTTCAGTCCCACTGTGTAGCACCTTGAGCTGGTGTCTTCTACTATAGTCCCAGGCTGACCAAAGTCTTGTGAGCAGATTTGGTAAGCAGAAACTGAAAGAAGCCGGTCATATACTTATAAATAAATGTCACTGTCATACAAACAGTGCCATATATTTTCAATATGCTGCAGGAACATGTCTGGCCATGGGGAAATATTACCATGCTTGGAAATATGTGAGGGTTAACAACAGGCAGGGAATCCATCTCTAGAAAATCTGCCTTAACAGATTCTGTCCAACCCATGCAAGCATGAAAAGGTGCACATCAAAATGGTGATGATGATGATGATACATAATTAAACATATTCAAAAGCATATATTTATTTCATTGATGTAACAAGGAAAACCATAAAGAACCCATATTACCAATCATCATTATCAACATTATTGTTTTTCAAGCTTAAGAAGTCTCTACATAGTCATTTAACTGGCAAGAAATAGCAACCAAATTTACATCAAATCTCCCAGAGTTTAGAAAGAAAAAAAAAGAAAAAAAAGGAAGGATGCATTGGATAATGAAGTCCTTGATATACTGTGACTGAAAGATGACTTAGTCACAGAATACCTTTGATCAGATGCCTGCTCAATCAGACTGGACCTTAGGCTAAACATCATTGTCACTATTGTTGTTTTAATAGTTTGTTTTTCCCTACTAACATTGGTTGGGTGTATTTTCAGAACCCTTCTTAATTCTGCATCATTTCTTCAGTGAAGCCAGCCCAATCACATCTCATATGTTCTTTCAGCTTCCTCTGCCACATCTACCTTACACTATCACTCAGCATATCTCATCCATTTACACCAGTGTTTCTAAACCATTTTTTGCCTCCTTTGATTCTTCTTTTACTTGGGTCGACCCTTATAGCCATTTGATGTTTAGAAAAATCCTATAATATTTATATAATTAAATATTATTAGGAATAGTATAAAAAAAAATTGTTAAAATATTGTGTATTGTAGAAATATAACCAATTTATTGGACATAATTTTTAATGACAATACTATATGAACTCCCAAGGGCCATGTGGACCTTGGTTGAAAACCACTGATTTTCCCCCATCACAACCATTTCTCTTAATTCCCATGTTGCTCCACTCTCTCCACACACCCAACAGATCATACTCAGCTCATACATCCACTACTACAGACCTAACTTTATTGAAACAGAAAAAAAATAGTTGTTTAACCCCAGGATAACCCTGGTCCTGCAGACTTATGATCAAAGGTGTTCCACTCTTTAATAAGACATAACGTACTAAGGATTATTTTATGCAATGTGTTCTTCCTTTTATAATGCAGTAGAGTGTGATATAACCCTTTTGCATTTAAACTGGCTGTATCTGACCCAAATATTCTACCTATTTTATGCTCAAACTGATCTATCTAACCTCTCACACCTATCCTACAATGTCATCCTAAAAATAAGCAATTACATCATCAAAATCTCAAGGCTACAAGATAATTCATGGTCAATTCAAAACAATGTGAATGAATAGGCATTAAATTTAACAGAGTAATCTGAATGCTAAAAAGTTAATGGCAATGTGGTTGGTTTTTCTAACTGGTTGAGTGACCATATAACAGTTTCCTCTTCCATTCATATAACAGGTGTTGTTGTTAACCATGTTTTGCCTCTAACCAGCCCTGACTAAACAAGTCTACAATGAAAGATATTCCAGCCATGACTTTACCATCTGTTTATAAACCTAAGGGTACATTGTTCAGTGTAGCCTTCTTGTTTTAAGATGGCTGGATGTGGGTTGAGGGATTTTGGCTGCTATAAAACACAAAATCATGAAAGATGAAGGTTAATAGTCTAAAAAATGTTAATTATTGCTAATGATTAGCAATAATTAACAAACAACATTTTCAGTCAGAAAACCATTTCTGTGTTTTCTAGCAGTTTCTCAGATTCTGAAACAAGAAAATGTTTTCGTTTTGTCTCATCTCCAGAAAAAAATTTGAAATAATCAACTATTGTTAATAGTGTTAGTGCTTTTCCATTTTATTGGCAGAAATTAATAACTGTCTCTAAATTTATTGTTTCTTACCATTGCCACACTTTTTTCATCTAATTTGTGCATTTTTTAAGTTAAAACAATAGAAAAAAGTAATTTTGTAAATAAGCAGTGAAACAGAATACAAAAAAAAAAAGATTTCCAAAGTACAAAAAAAGAAAAACAGGAACCAACTCAAAGATAAAACTGTGAAAAAAAATTGGAATTAACTTTTTATTCATTTAAATGCCTTTTCAATAAAATTTCGTATAACATAAGAATATGGGCAATTAAATTTTTTAAAATAATACAAAACAACAATTTCAAACAGGTCTTTAGAATTCATTCTTTGTAGGAGTAAATGAGAAAAGTAAAACATTTACTAAATACTACAAAAATTAGGTATAATAATAACAACACAGTTATGTACTTATTTTTGTTTTGGTGGGGTGGTATTATGAGATTAAAGAAATAATTTTTTTTTAAATTAAAGTAAAAAAAAATCTTTGTTTAGTATTTAATTAATGATAGGCACAGGCATGGCTGTGTGGTAAGAAGCTTGCTTCCCAACCACATGGTTCCAGGTTCAATCCCATTGCATGGCACCTTGGACAAGTGTCTTCTATTATAGCCTCCAGCCAACCAAGGCCTTGTGAGTGGATTTAGTAGACGGAAACTGAAAGAAGCCCGTTTATATATATATATATATATAATCTTCATGCCGGTGACATGTTAAAGGCACCCAGTACACTTTCTGGAGTGGTTAGGAGGGCATCCAGCCGTAGAAGTCAAGCCCCAAAACAGACTGGAGTCTGGTGCAGCTCTCTGGCTTACCAGTCTCCAGTCAAACAGTCCAAACAGCCAGCATGGAAAACGGATGCTAAAGGATGATGATTATGATAACATACCCAAATATACCTATCTGAATTTATGTGTGTACATTAATTATCATCATCATCATCATCATCCTTTAACGTCTGTTTTTCCATGCAGGCATGGGTTAGACGGTTTTGACTGGAAA
>JAOPUL010002510.1:24221475-24234895 GCA_027564515.1 Octopus rubescens
TAGATAGATAGATAGATAGATAGATAGATAGATAGATAGATAGATAGATAGATAGATAGATGTGTGTGTGTAAATATATATAAAGCAGAGAAACCAACCAACCACTGAATAATTTTTAGATCAATTTTCCACTTCAGAAATGTTGAGAGAAATAAATTCCCAGTGAAATGAACTTGCAACTTGGTCTTGTTCTCCAGATGAAGCCATTTCATTTCACTCATGTTTCTAATGATTTCGACAAAGGCATGAAAATCATAAACTCTTATTTGCCTCCCTTATAAACTCTTAAGTTTTTTTGCAGGCATGACTATATAATTAAGAAATTTGTTTTGCAACCACATGGTTCTGAGTTCAATCCCACTACATGATACCCTGGGCAAATACCTTGTCATACAAATTAACATACAGTCATGTTGATCCACACACTTGTACAACAAACTGATTTTTCAGTTACATACATGTTGATATGCAGTGACATACAACTCGACATATTGTATCATACCTGATGCTTTGTAATGTATAACAATTTTACCTGCCATGTCATACAAAGTAACTTACTCCATTTCATGAGGTGACTGATGGAGGTGACCCTCAGAGCTCTGTAAACTGATCTGTAGTTATAGTCATCTTTACAAGCATCAAGGACAGTGCCCTAGTGTGTCAGACTAGGTGATCCTCAGTGCCACACATATGTCTTACATGAAGTCAACTTGTCTGGTGGTGCTACTATGCAATTTGACCTGCAGTGCAATATAATTTGACTGGTGATACTATATAAATTAACCTACCATACCAGTGCCCTAGCTGTTGACTTGCAGTGTTTGTACCATATAAGCTGGCCTGTAGTGCCATCCATATTTAACTGATGAACAAGTTATATATGTTGACCTCAATGCTGAACTACAAAACTAGTAATTTATGTTAATAAATGTTGACCTGAAAAATCAGGTCATACACTTCGATCTGCTGCCACACAAATATGATCTACAAGAGTCATCCAAGCATTCAGCACTAAATTGATATACACCTCAATATTAGTTACATTAGGAAGATGTTCAAATTTGCACAATCATCCAACTCATGCCAGCATGAGCAGAAAATTAATTGAAAAACAAAAAATGTTTCAAAGCAAATAACCCAATCAAAATAACACGTGCACAGTTTTATACATTTCAATTAATAACTATAAAACCGTTTCAATAATGTTGAATAATTAATATTATTTACAGCAATAACAACCAAAATAGTTATTTAAAACCTGCTTCTACAACCACTGAAATTTAACTCCAAAATATTCAACCAAATAAAATTAATGAAATGAAATTTTAAACAAGGAAGAGTAAAGAGAATTTTAGTTTTCTCATGATACAGTTATACTACAGTAACTATATTTCACAGACATACTATACATATATCATAGTTACAATCTCACTGGTAATTATGTTTAACAGATATATTCTAGATGTACCTTAGTCACATTCTCATCATAGCCATGTGTTTCACATGCAATGGTAGTGTAGGACAGAAAGGAGAATAAAACATTGGGAGATTTTCTTCAAAACATGTTTCACATATGTCACACAAAATATAAAATGTGTAAAAAATTTTTTTAAATAAAATATATTTTATAAATGATGTAATAAAATAGTAACAAATAAACAATTTGTTTTAAATCAGTTTTCAAGTTTCTCTGATTTTGTCAAATTGACTGTGAGTAAAAAGAAAAAAATGCTATTTACATGTGAGTGAGTGTATACAAATTGGTAAATTAAATAGTGATAAATTGTGAATAAAGATTTATAAAAAAAAAAAAAGGACACACTTTAGTCAAAGTGACATATGAAAGTAGGAGTTGATATAGCAATCAATCTAAGATCAGTACATAATTTTATTTATAACAAAAAACATTTGTAAACATTGCTATTATATATACAGACACACTTAGAAAAAGATAATTCAACATAGAACTTTGCATTAATTAGTTAGCCACAAAACACGATTACATTATAAATGATAGAAAAAATTATTATTCTTATGAAAATTAAAAATACTGACTTACAATACACATAATTTCTGATAAAAAAAATATATAAAATGGAATCAAATTTAATGAATAGATTCATACCTATTTGACTTTGTTGGTCATGTTTTATTAATTAATAAACAATTATTAAATTTAGATTATATCTAAAAATGTTTATCAGGGAGATTATTTTTCTCCTTTTTTGTTAAAGGAATGTCCAGTAGTCTTCTGGAATGCTGTAAGCTGCTAAAAATATTCCACCCCCAAAAACATGAAGAGGCTTATGAGGTTTAATACTGACTAAAGAGACAAATCTCTCCTTGGACACAATGTAATTCTATCACAGTTAACATTCCCAGATAACCCAGTCCCCCACTGCCAAAATACACAATGAAATATGTGTCATGGATTGAACTCCAAACTTCTGAGTTGGAAGTGCAATAACCCTACCATTCTTCTTCTACACTGATATGTTAGGACATCCTTGAAGGCATTATCTTTGTGCAGTGGTGATTTCAAGGGAGAACACAGTAGAGAGCATTCCATTTGCTTTTTTCCAGCTCCATGTGAGGATTTGAGATAATCACTGTATGCTAAAACAATAAACCAGTTAATTGTGCCTCTCAATGGAACCTATTTTCATTTAGGTAGAGGTCATCTTTAATCTGTAAAATGCCAAGACAACAACATATTAAGAAATGGCAGGATACCTGATTCAGGATGCCAATCAGGTGGCACCCAACAGATATGGTTAGTTGTAATTCATTCTTTGTTATTTCTTAGATTTTTATTAATTTTTAAACTGTTTAACAATGATATGAAGTAAAACATCATGCCATCACACAGATATAGTAATTTTACAACAAAAAAAAAATAATAAATTGATCTGCATACCAAGTGTTTGGAATAGACTCAAAAGTTCAGATTTAATGGAAGCAAAAGAAAGTGTGTGGAGGGGGGGGGGCAATCTCATAGACTTTTGTAATTCTTATAATTCAGATGTTAAACATATCAAATTACGATCTGTGAAAAAAAAAAATATATAAGCACTTTCTACCCAACTCTACCCACTTCCTACTGAAAATTGGAATTCATATTCTTGTGAAAATATCTAGTATCACACAAAAGCACAAACTGTCAGTAAAAATGCTATTTTTTAAAATTTTGAAGCAAAGATAAATACTTTTTAATATTATTATTAATCACTGAATTATACAGTTTATTGTAAGTTTTAAACAGAAGAGAGTTGGAATCAAATAAATTCCTGTTTGATTCAATATGGTTACAGTAAATATCACACAGGTTTAGATAAAGCTTTGACCCTTCACAGAATCATTAGTGAATAAAGGTGGAGATAAAGAATATGGACAATTGGTGAAGAAGGAATTTATAAAAAAATAAATATCTTCAAAGCCAGCCTTAAAAAACTCACCAAGAACAGTGAGTAGTGCCAATTGCAGGGTGTGAAGTGAGTAAAGGAGAGATAAATACCACCCCTACTCGCCAAGTAAGATAGCATTCTCTCAAAAATAAGATTCCCAGAACATCTTGCATATATTCCTATGTGCTAGGTGAACTGAAGGGTACAAAATTATGGTTTTTATCCAATGATACAAATGAAATGCAAGCTGTAGATTTGAACAGAGGACCTTTAAGTAAGTAGTCCTGTACAATAACCATTGGGGTATTTTGCCTCAACTGGACAGAGTTTGTTCTAGAAGAGGGTTGAACTCACAGCCTATTGACATTAACAAAGGGCTTCACCATCATCCTTTGACGTCCGTTTTCCATCTGGCATGGGTTGGATGGTTTGACCAGAGCTGGCAAGCTGCAGGGCTGCACCAGGTTCCAGTCTGATTTGGCTTGGTTTCTACGGCTAGATGCCCTTCCTAATGCCAACGCCTGTGTATACATAATAGATATGTATACATATACATACACACAAACATACATATGATGGGCTTCTGCACAATTTCCCTCTACCAAGGTACTGATCAACCCAAGACTAAAGTAAAAGGCACTTGCTGAAGGTGCCCTGCAGTAAAATCAAACCTGGAACCATGTAATTCCAAAGCAAACTTCTTCACAATACAGTCATGCCTGTCTCTGCATATGTGTGTGTGTGTGTGTGTGTGTGTGCGTGCATGTGTGTCGAGACACACACACATACATACACATATATAGGAAGAGACTACATAAGTATACAACAATCCAGAGAGTAAATAACTCAATATAGGGAATTATTATTATTATTGGTTATTATTTTTATGGTTTTAGTAGCAGCAGCTGCTGTTGTTATATCATCTAAAACTGATCCAAGACTGGATTATGGATTCACTGGCTCCACATTCTTGTCAATAATACCTGTCAGTTCCTGTATACATATCTTGCCAGGTCTATTACAGTAAAAAAAGTTTCTTTTCCTGCTAAACAATAAGCATTGTGAGCAAGATCAGGCCTAGGCTTGATGGCACCTGGGTAAGCTGAATTTCGCCACCTTTACAACTAGAAATAAAGGGATTTCTTATAATTTATCAAATATAAGAATGTTTTATTTTCATATTTTTTCTCTTGTATCTCTTGGAACATCTGAAACAAATAACATAGTGCCCCAACCACAAAGTTTCTCTAAGCACGTAACATCCCAGGCAACTACTTGAGTTGCTGGTAGCTTCAACAGCCTTGATTGTGACACTTCTATTATAGAATATGTTGACATTTTCAATATTGAAATATCTTAATTCATATGTAAATTAGGATTTTACTTTGGGTTTGTTTGTTTTTTAACAAGATAAATACTTTCTAAACCCAGCAACATTTCTATACTGCAACACCTCAAAGTAAATAAAAAAATTAAAAAAATATTAATAAACAGAATTGATGATATTCTAAAAGAGATATCCATTTACTTCTATATAGCATATGTCCCCTTTCTTTAGTAACTTAATAGTTGTTAAGTTTCAACACATAATCTCAGTTCAGATCTCTTGCAAAACAAATGTAATAAAGGCATTATTATAACAGTTTTAGTAAAAATATTACAAGCTTATAATAATAGTCAAAACGACTATTGACAAGTAAATGAATTTCTTTGTGGAGAGAAAAGCACAACAATGTTGGCAGTAAATAAACTAACTACTGTAAAATTGAGTTTATATATACACACACACATATATGTATGCATGCATGTAATGATGTTGAATTAATAACAAGATGTTTATTTTAAAATGTAATGATAATAATAAGTGCAATTTTCTGTGGAGATCTTAGAAAAAAATTAAACAGTAATAGAAAAAATATTTGCCAAAACAAATGCGATATTTTATAGGAGTTCAAGCTGCCTTCTAGTCTTCCTCACATATATGTTTGTATGTGTGTGTATTATATATATATAAATAAAGAACGTATATAAATATATATATAAATAAAGAACGTATATAAATATATATATAAATAAAGAACGTATATATATATATATAAATAAAGAACGTGTGTATAACTTTGATAACTTTGATATGTTTCGGCCAGTATTGGCCCAGGCCATGTCTAACTTAATAGCACCACCTGGTCGCCACCTGTATATATATGTATATATATATATATATATATATACGTACGTACAAACATGGGAAGCAAGAGTAGTCAATACATAACAGAGTTAATATCAACAATAAAAAAAGTGAGATTTTACATAATTATAACTTTGAGCTTTGCATATCCACTTTTGGTCACGAATCTGTTGCAATAAAAACTGGAGATGCAAAACTAGAGAGGTGTAGAATCACAGCTTTTAATTCTTCACATGTATGTATGTATGTATATATATATATATATACACACGTACACACACATATTATAATATATGAGAGGAAATGTAAGGAAGAAAAATAATTAATGACAATAGGTAATTTTTTTTTAACACTGAACTAAAATTCCTTATATCTGAAGTGGTACATATATATATTGTGTGTGTGTGTGTGTGTGTGTGTGTGTGCGTGTGTGCGTGCGTGTGTGTGTGTGTGCGTGTGTGTTTGTGCGCATGTATGCACATGTGCATGTAAAGGAATCAAGTTTTCTTTTCCTTGTTCTCCACCAGGCTATTGTCTGCTATGAGGCATAGGTTATAACCATTATAGTCAAGAAGCCAAGTGTAGCCATGGAATGTGATGTTTGAAAATACCATCAGATACTCAATGAAGGCAAAGATAGAATACACTGAAAGAAGAATAAATTAGCATCAATGAGAGAGACAGACAGGCAGGCAGACAGACAGACAAATGTGCCAATACAATAATAATTTAAAACATTAACACATACACAGAAATTTAACCCTTTTGATACCAAGCAGCCTGAAACCATCCCTAGTTCTATGATAGCAACTTCCCATCAAAATTTCACAATTTATTTTTCAAACACCAGCATTATAATGATACAGTTAAGTTATTAAATTCTTCATTACTTTCAAAATTAATTGAAACAAAGGTCAGTGTATTTCAATAGAAATATAGTAGCTAAAGGGTTAGTCCAAATTAAAAATTTGTCTTTAGAAAAAATATAACTTGAATTATTTCAGGTAGAGAAATAAAAATAATATAAACCCTTCCTCAATAAAGTTTTTAGTTCATTAGAATTCATAACACTAATTCTGAGGGACTGTAATTAGTATTAAACTAAGTCAGTATTTCTCAATGGTGCCAGTGAGGACTGAAAAAAGGGGAAACAAATTGCCATGTTTAAGATGCATTCGTTATTAGCAATAGAAGCGGTATTAGTTCAAAATAGTATTCTGTATAGCTTACTTAATGTGGATATACTGTAGAAAGTAAGAAAACTACAGTATTCATCTTAAGAAATCATCTTGTATAGACGTATAACACTTTATATGTCTATATATAATGCTTTCTTGAGATGAATACCACAGTTTTCTGGCTTTTTACAGCATATCCACATTAATTAAGTTATACAGAATGCTATTTTGAAATTAATATGGCTTTAAAACATTTCCTACTTGTCCACCAACATCATGGTGAAGAAAGGTTTTTATTGATGTAAATTCTATTTCGTTGGCTCATTAATAAATGAGGAAGACAAGTAAAAAATATTTTACTAATACATTAGGTATGTGGCTGCTATTCGTCAGTTTAAAAACTTCTGGACAAAGGATGGTGGCATGTGTCAGTAAATACTAGGCAGAGACACAAGTCACAAAGTGACAGAAATTTATTTGACTGAATCTAATTTAATGCTGTGATTAAACCCTTACAATAAAAACCTACCTGAACCATTCTAGACCAATGACAAAAAAAGGGGGGCCCTGTTTTAAAATCATCAAATGTAAAATACAAACTGTCCACCCTAACTTCATATAAAAACTTTATAGTGGTTCCAAACACCCATATAATATATATATATATATATATATATATTAATAAACAAGGGTAGTCCTATATGCTAGATGTAGCAGTTAAACCTGCATCAAATCACACTATTGTCTTTAACCCTTTAGCATTCAGATTACTCAGTCAAATGTAGTGCTTATTTATTCACATTGTTTTGAATTAATCACGCATTATCTTAGAACTTTGAGATTTTAGTGATATGATTGTTTATTTTTAGAATGACATTGTAGGGTAGTTGTGAGAGGTCAGATCTGAATGGTTTGAACACAAAACAGGTAAAATATCTGGGCCTGATAAAGCAGGTTTAAATGTTAAAAGATTAAGATAAAGGAAGGAGACAGTGGAGAATGAAGTACTAAATACATCTTTTCAGGGATCCTCTATATGGTCACACAAACTGCTAGAAATGGCAGCCAAATCTCCCTTAAATTACTCTCTTGGAAAAACAGTAACACACATGGCCATGGATATATGAGCTCTGAAAACAAAACAGCATGGTCACAGCTGGAATGTCTTTGATCTGCTCAATCAGAGTTGGTTTTAAGCTAAAAATCATTTTTGTGTGATTGCAAGAGGAATTAGATGCAGTGTGCAAGAGAGAAGATTGTACTGGTTTGGTCATGTGATGCAGATAGAGGCCAATAGCTCCATAAAGAAGTGCTGTTCACTCAAAGCGGATGGAACAATGAAAGAGGGAGACCCAGGAAGACATGGGATGAAATACTAAAGGACGACCTCAGAAAATTGAACCGTTCAGATGAGATGACAAAGGACCGAGATACCTGGTACTTAAGAAGACCCGCCATCCACAGCAGAAGTGTTAAGGCCACATCCCCTGGTTTGGCCTACAAGAGCCCTGTGCTGGTGCCGATGTCATATAAAAAAAACAGATGCACCAAGAGTTCTGTGCCGGTGCCATGTAAAAAGCGCTCATGCCGAGAGTCCTGTGCCTGTGCCACATAAAAATCACTTGCACCGAGCATCCTGTGCCAGTGCCATGTAAAAGCACCCAGCACACACTATAAAGTGGTAGGTATTAGGAAGGGCATCCAGCCATAGAAACCAAACCAAATCAGACTGGAACCTGGTGCAGCCCCCTGGCTTGCCAGCTCCAGTCAAACCGTCCATCCCATGCCTGCATGGAAGACAGACATTAAACGAGGATGATGATGTATGTATATATAGAAGCAGTTGAACTGCTAACTTGAATTCTTATACTCTGCTATATCATGGATTTTTATCATCTACACCATCATTACCATTTCTATCATATGTTGGCAATTCCATCAGAAATTGTACAACTCGTGCCTTCAATAATGGTGCTTTCCTGGATACTTCATGCACTTTCCAATGGATTGTTATGAGAAAAACCTTCAACAGAAGAACTCTAAACATAAGAATTAACATAAAACCTTTTTCATCACACCTGAACTATACATATAACCACTTCCCCCCTCTCTGATGAAGGGATACTCGGGTTATGAAATCTTCGTTCGGCATGACACTACATGATCTCAGATATTCCAGAAACGGCCATTAGAAACTCCTTTTTCACAATTATTGTTTTCACATATATATTTTTTCACATTAAACAATGTGAAACTAAAAAGAGACTTTCCATTTTCATTGAATGTTAAACCAAAATAAATGTCCTTGTTGAGTATCCACTTGCTTATTCGTTTATTTCCAAATATATATATATTTTTGGCTTATCGTGTTGAGTTTGGCTTGGAGAATAATATATATATATATATATATATATATGTAAATGTCATCATCATCATCATTTAGTGCCAGTTTTCCATGCTGGCATGGGTTGGATGGTTTGACTGGTACTGGTAAGGCCAGGGTCCACACCAGGCTGCATTGTCTGTTCTAGCATGGTTTCTACAACTCAATGGCCTTCCTAACACCAACCACTCCATAGAATATATTGGGTGCCTTTAACGTGGCACCAACACTCGTATCAATTCTGCTGTGGCAGACATGTCTTTTGGAGTACAGCAATGTGCCAAATATCTCAGTCCTTAGTTATCCCCTTTGTAAGGCCCAGTATCTTGAGATTGGCCTTCCATACTTCATCCCATGTTTTCCTGGGTCTCCCTCTTCTACAGGTTCCATCTACTCTAAGTGATTGGCACTTTTGTATGCAACTGTCTACATCCATATGCAACACATAATCAAACCAGTGCAGTCAGCTTTCTTGCACACTGCATCTAATTCCTCTTATGCACAACTTTTCCGTAAAAACGTTACCGCTCTATTGCACATGTACACTGACATTGCACATCCAGTGGAGCATACTAGCTTCATTCCTCTCTAGCCTTTGCATGCCTTCTGCATTCAGAGGCCACATCTCACTAGTAGCATTGCCGATAGTATACATGCCTCATACAATCTTCTTTTCATACGGGGAGAGAAAGAGAGAGACTTTTGGTTGCCCACAGAGGTAAAAGCTCTCTGAATGTATATATATATATATATACACACACACACACACATATATATATGTATGTATATATATTCTTTTATTTATTTTTTTTACTTGTTTCAGTCATTAGACTGTGGCCATGCTGGGGAGCATCACCTTGCTAGTTGAACAAATCGACCCCAGTACTTATTTTTTTAAAAACCTGGTACTCATTCTCTCGGTCTCCATTGCCGAACCGCTAAGTTACAGGGACGTAACAAGCCATTACCACTTGTCAAGCTGTGGTGGGGGACAAACACAGACACACACACATACATATATATACAATGGGCTTCTTTCAGTTTCTGTCCACCAAATCCACTCACAAGGCTTTGGTCGGCCTGAGTGGGACTGAACCTTGAACCATGTGGTTGTGAAGCAAACTTCTTACCACACAACCATGCTTTATATATACATATAAACTCTACTTTTGATGTTGCTTAGGAAATATACACACACACACTTTTATATATTCTGGATGCTTATTGGGATGTACTGGGATGTGAAGCAGTGTTTAAATAGAAGCTTTCATGTTTAGAAAGCATCTCTTTGGAAGAGTGTATTATTGACTAGGACTTACTACTCTGATTTTGATACTGCTACAATTTAACAAGAGATCTATCGATTCCAGCTTGGTTTCTTTTACTTAGTATTTAATTCACTTTTTTCTTACTGGCCTGTTTGATGACATTTTGCTATCATTTGTTATTCTAAAAGCTTCAATTAAATGGCTTGTTGCCTGATATTCAACATTAAAAAAAAAAACCTATCACACAATAAGTAGCTAATTGTAATTCTATTAGCTATCAGCTTCAAATTTGTCATTTATTTTAACGTTCTAATGTTATGTTACAAAACTATTAGACATTTAAGTACATTTATTTGTTAAGAAAAATATTTCATAGATTTGATTATTATTTTAAGATGATTTACTCTCACTCATGATGATTTCTTACATTTTTTTTTTTAAATGGTTTAATCTTTTCAGGGACTCGATGGACAAGAGAGAGGAAGTTATTCGCAGGTTGGAGACTTGGCTTGAATATTTGCAACAAAATGGACTTCACTAAAGGTACCCCAAAACCAGATGATAGTGGCAATTCTACCAACAGATTTCCACACAGTCTTGGCTCCCAAATTTCATTTCACAAGGCCTTGGCTGAGCTGAGGTTATGGTAAAATACACTTTGCACAAAAGGTGCTGTAAAGGGGAAAAACTGAAAACATAGAGTTGCAAAACGAACTTAACTATACTGCCATGTTGGCACAAGGCCGCACATTTTCAGAAAAAGTGTTGTCGATTAAACTGTGTAAATACCTGGAAGAAGCAAAGTTAACCTTAGTATTTGAACTCTATTGTTGAAAGTAGCAAAATACTAAACTAAAATACCTTATACTATTTTGTATAAGGCATTTTAGTCTAGTATTTTGCTACTTTCAACAATATGTTAAAAGAACACAACAATGATGGGCCTAGAAAATCAGTAGGATATGAAAACCCTACCACTTCATACTTGAGTAGTCAGCAGTTGGTACAAAAGATATCCAATATTCCAATATATTTTCTCTACATTCATTATAGATTATACTGAAGAGTTATCTATCAGCTCTTTTTTTTTAATTTTTATTTATTTTTTTATTACAGATCAATGTCTATTTTTAGTAAAAGTGTATAGAAAAGGTGTATGGAATAAGAATAATTGAGAAGAATTACTATTTATCAGTTTTCCCCTTCATCAAATCTAAAGCAACAATTGCTGTTATGAAAGAAAGAAAAGATAAAGATACATAATGAAAAAAAATAAAACAACTCATACATCATGAAAACTATATTTAAGTCTATAAACAGAACAAACTGAGAGTGATTATTAATGAATCCTTATCACTTATCAATCACTTCAATAGATTTAGGGATTTTGGTTGCTTCCTTTACTTTTTAATTATCATAAGAAAAATTATATGCAAAGCAACCCAACTATTAAGCAGAGAGATTATATGAGATAGAAAATTCTAATCAATATCTGATCACCTTATTTATGGAGTGAAGGAATTTCAATAGAGTTATTCAGTTTGAAAGTTTGCTTTTATGTTTTGATGAATTATATAGTAAATTATATATATTATAATTTATTCATAGATTATTAATGTTAAACAACCAACTACACACTCACATTTCATTTCAATACTTAGAAGTTGTTTCTATTGTAATTCAGTGTAGCAATGAGAAGCAGCTTTCAGAAATGTTCGTTCACCTTAATACTTTCAGATTTTTGTTAGAGTATTTATAGGTAGGCAATATCAAAATGGAATTACAATCAAGAAGCTTTTTGGAAAATAAGTCATATTTAGACCTACAATATCTATAAAAGGTACAGAACTATCATTACTACATCTTTACTTCAATCTGATTTCCCCAAACTTTTGATGCTCCCCACCTTCTAATTAAGGCACATATTGTTGGAGCATACATTTTAGAGCTAGATACTAACCACTTAACTATGAAGAATGAATAGCATATGTTTAATGCCATGTCAACCCTAATTGAACAGACCTATGATTAAAGGTTTTCCAGACCATCTAGATTACATTATCTACTATATCCTTGCATTTTCTTAAGGAAGTAGGGTGTGATTTGATGAACATTTGGCTGCTATTTTTAGTAGATAGGATGAGCATATAGAGGCTCCTGTACTAGATCAAATAACAAAGCTAGGTTGAAAAAATACCAATTGAATAAAATATTCTGCCAGAGAAGGATTTACCTAAACCTCAGAAATTCAGACTAGTAATCTTTTGGCTTCAAAGCCAGTAAGATAAATGCAGGAGATAGTCGAAACTAAGATTATCTGAATCTGTATAAAATGGTACAGACTGAGGTAATAAATAAACAATATAAATATATAAGTATTAGTGCTGACTGAAGAAGATTTAGACTAATGAACAACTGAAATCAAAAAGACTGAAGGGGAAAAACAGGAATAAAGAGACAAACATAGTTGATTTACTTCTATTGATCAACAACTAGGTGCAAAAAAAAAAAAAAAAAAAAAAATTCTATATTTATTATCAACAGCGAAAATCATTACATAAAACAGAGGTAGCATAAATACAAATTTTTACTCCATCATCATATTTTATAATTGAAGTTCATTTAACCCTTTAGCATTTAAACCAGCCAAATCCGGCCTGAATATTCTATCTGTTTTAAGTTCAAACCAGCCAGATCTAATCTCTTACACCTACCCTACAATGTCATTTTAAAAGTAAATAATCACAAAATTCAAAATCTTGAAGCTATAAGATAATACATGATTAATTCAAAACGCTGCGAATAAATAATCATGACATTTGATAAAGTAATCTGAATGCTAAAGGGTTAAACTACGTTCTATAGTCATTATGCACATAGGCGCGGCGTGGCTGTGTGGTAAGAAGCTTGCTTCCCAACCACATTGGTTCTGGGTTCAATCCCACTGCGTGGCATCTTGGGCAAGTGTCTTCTACTATAGCCTCGGGCCGACCAAAGCC
>JAOPUL010002510.1:24234995-24254921 GCA_027564515.1 Octopus rubescens
TCTGGTGCAGCTCCCCAGCTTGCCAGTTTCCAGTCAAACCGTCTAACCCATGCATGCATGGAAAAAGAGACGTTAAAAGGATGATGATGATGATGATGATGAATTACATTGATAAAATTGGTCTTCATTTAAAAAAACAAAAAAACTATTGTTTATTGATTGAGAGAATTTAAACCTTTTCTGTTTCTTATATTTGTCAAAAGAATAAAAAAAAACTCTCCAGTATGCATGCCTGTATAATATATCTGACAGGGAGGGCATTGGCAACACGAAAGGCAGCTGACTAGAAAAAATAGCCTCAATAAACTCCATTCAACCTATGCACATTGTATTTCCTAACCTGTTGTATTTATTTTTATTATGTAACTTGAAACATTCCACTAACCAACCCATTTTCTCTATGGCTCACTGATTATCTACAAATGGTAGAGAAAAATCTATGAATGGAAAGCAGTTTCTATATGAAATATTTGAATGCAGATTTACTAATTATGACACACCCACAGAAAGTCAGATGACAGGAAAGGTATATTTACAAAACTAGTTACAACACAACCATAGTGACGGACTGCCTTAAGTATTTAATTGATAATGAGCTTTTAGTAAGTACTTATTCCATCAGTTAGTAACATAGTTACTACTGGGTATAAGTAGGTCTTGAAAACACTAGCCAAAAAGGAAGTTAATAAAGTAATAATTGCTGGCAATTTTTTTTTTTTAAAGAATTGTACATATTTCATATTTCAAACAGATTTAATATATGAAACTTGATGCTCACACACAAACACATTAATTGTGCAAATTCATTTGTTACTTATTTGTAAATTTTACATGAATTAATGATATGAGCTTACTTTAGTCTCAAGCATTTATCAATAAGCCAGTAGATGATAACACAACAGAAATAATGTGTGGAAAGATAATTGTTTAAATTAGAACAAATTTAGCGAAAGAAAATATTTCATAAATCAAAATTGTCAGTCTATATCTTTTATCTTTTACTTGTTACAGCCATCATGCTGGGGCACTGCCTTGAATTTTTAGTCAAGTGAATCAACCCCAGTACTTATTTTTTCAAACCTGGTACTTATTCTATCGGTCTCCTATGCCGAACCGCTAAGTTACGGGGACGTAAACTAACCAACACCAGTTGTCAAGTGGTGTTGGGGGACAAACAGACACACACACATAGATATATACATATATATATACGATAGACTTCTTTCAATTTTTGTCTACCAAATCCACTCACAAGGCTTTGGTCGGCCCAAGGCTATAGTAGAAGACACTTGCCCAAGGTGCCACACAGTGGGACTGAACCCGGAACTATGGGGTTGGGAAGCAAGCTTCTTACCACACAGCCACGCCTGCGCCTAGATATAATGGTATTAAAATACATTGAAAAAACAGTTGCACATAGTATGTCATTTTTAAATGATGTCTGATTTTGTGAGAAATTATAACAGTTAATTTCTTTTTATTCACCTGATGAAAATGGTTTTTTGTATGTAACTCTTTAGTTCATCAATAAAAGACACACCTGAAACAGCTGTAGTAAACCAAAACCCATCTGTGTTATTATTATTTTATTATTCATTTAACTTGGATCTTTCTACACGTTAGATATTGAGTCTGTAGTTGACAAAGGAATACCTGCAATGATTTTGTGATTTTGACAACATATTTGATATCCTACCAGTATTTGTAGTTGCATACATAACTGGAGTGGCATATCCGCTTTTACTATAGTAAGTACGTAGTTGTCAGTACACACTGCCTGTACATCCATGTGTAGTCCCTGACTATACCTGGTGTCATACCATTTAAATATCTGATCCTACTAGATCCTGAAAATTCATATATATATATATATGCTAAAAAGTGGCCATGTCGAGAGTCCTGTTGCTAAGAAGTGGCCGTGTTGAGAATCCTGTTGCTAAGAAGCGGCCGTGTCGAGCCTGTTGCTAAGAAGCGACCACATCGAGTCTTGTTGCTAAGAAGCAGCTGCGTCGAGTCCTGTTGCTAAGAAGTGGCTGTGTCGAGAGTCCTGTGGCTAGAAGCAGCCAAGTTGAGAGTCCTGTAGCTAGAAGCGGTTGAGTTGAGAGTCTTGTAGCTAGAAGCAGTTGAGTCGAAATTCAAGACATTTCTAGCAATACATGGCACCAAAGAGATGTAAAATAGGATTCTCAATTATTTTGGTGTGGTAAGGGCAGCGAAGCCTTTTTAGGCAATACAAAGTGCCAAAGGGATGCAAAATACGATTCTTAATTTAAGATAAATCTGTGTTTGTTCGTCTAAGCTTATTTTTTTGTCTCTGCTATATTGTGCAAGAAATGTGAAAATATGTCCTCAGATGCAAGTTCTCACTCTACCTGGCTGTATGAAAATTTCCCCTCCCGCCTACCAATATGAAGGAGGTTCGAGCGCATGTGCAAATCGAGTGCTCTACGAAGAGGGTCTGGGCGCATGCGCACAGGCTACTGGGCTATGTATATATTCGGTACATGTCCTGGTCTTTGTGTCCATCTGCCCCCAGTCTATATGTCTGTCTGACTAACAATTCCCAGTCCTTATGCCCCTGGTCCCTATATCCGCCTGCCCCCGGTCTATATGTCTCGTCCGTCCCTGGTCTATATGTCCGTCTGACTAACAGTTCCCGGTCTATATGTCTCCTCCATTCCTAGTCCGTATGTCCCCGATCTATATGTCTTGTCCGGCTCTGGTCTATATGTCTTGTCCGCCCCCGGTCTGTATGTCCGTCTGACTACAAATCGCCTGTGTGGTGCCACATAAAAAGCACTAGTGATGGTACCACGGAAAAGCAGTAACATCGAGAGTCTGGTGCCGGTGGCACATTAAAAGCACCCAGCACACACTGTAATGTGGTTGGCGTTAGGAAGGGATCCAGCCATAAAAACCAAGCCAAATCAGACTGAAACCTGGTGCAGCTCCCTCGCTTGCCAGCTCTGGTCAAACTGTCCAACCCATGCCAGCATGGAAAATGGACGTTAAAGGATGATGATGATATATATACACACACACACTTTTCAACAAAAATTTTAGTTCTGGTTGAAAAGTAGTTCATTTTTGTCAGCATGAAACCTTTGGTTCCTGGAATGATATCCATGAAAAAGGATACCATCATCATTATCATTTAAAGTCCACTTGCAGTGCTTGCATGGGTTGGATGGTTCAATAGGATCTAATAAGTTGAAGGACTGCATCATGTACTAATATCTGCTTTAGCATAATTTCTACAGCTGGATACCTTTACTAATACAAACCACTTTACAGAGAGTACTGGGTGCTTTTTGCATGGCACCAGCATTAACGAGGTTACCAAATAACTTTCAAGACTGAAGAGCCTAAAGAGAGTATAAGAGAGAGACAGAGTGCAAAGTGATGAGAGAGAGTAAAGTATGATGAAAGGAACAGATTTATAGTTGTAAGAGGGTGGTGGTGGTGGTAGAGAGTAACAGTAAACACTATTGGGAGAGGAAGTGTGGAAGGGATAGAGAGGAAAGGGAATGTATAAATAAGAATGAGAGGGACATGGATGATGAAATGGGTCATGTAGGGGGTCCAAGGCCATCCCACATTATAAGGGTAAGTATAGGTAGAAGGTGTGAGGGAAAGGGTACATGAAAGAGAAAATAGATGAAAGTGAAGAGAATCCAGAGAGAGTCACTGAAGGAAAGAAAGATGTGGGGGGTCATGGGGATTATGCAAGAGAGGGAGAGATGAGGGTGTGTTGAGGTGGAAGAGAAGCTTCGGGGGGGGGGGAGAATGAGAAAAATGAAAAGAGAAGGAGTGATGATGGCAGTGAGCAGACATGAGAGATATGAATGACAGAATGATGACTGAAGTCATAGGTCGAGTGATAAGGATGGACCAACACAGTCTCTCATTCAAAGGACAGTGAAGGATGGGAGAGTACAGTATGTAGTGTGTGAGTGCATATGTAGTGTGTGAGTGCGTGCATATGTAATGTGTGAGTGCGTGCATATGTAATATGAGTGCGTGCATATGTTATGTGTTATATTTTTTGTTGTTAAGCAACATTATTTTAATTTTTTTTAATCAAAATGGTTTTAAATAATTAACTTCATTAAAATCTAATTTCAATACACATTTTTAGAGTGAGAGAGAAGGACAGTGTCTGTGACTATATTTTTCTTGACTCCTGAAACTCATGGGACGAAAATACCCTCGAATGCTTGCAATAGAGTGGACTCTGCTAAAGGTATCCATGGGCCAGATAGGGGTAGTAGCTCATCTAATGATTTTACAATCCTGCCAATATACCACCCTAAGACAGTGGTATTTTATTTTACTAACATATACTAGAAGCAAATATTTCAAACATACTTTAAAACAGTTTATATATATATATATCATAAATATCTCCAAATGTTCAAAGCTAACCCTAGGAGGGGAAAAAATACTATTATTAAATGCTATTGAGAAAAAGAAGAAACAATGTTAATTCATATAGGTACAGGTATAGCTGTGTGGTAAGAAGCTTGCTTCCCAACCACATGGTTTGGGGTTCAGTCTCACTGCATGGCACCTTGGGCAAGTGTCTTCTACTATGGCCTTGGGCTGGCCAAAGCCTTGTGAGTGGTTTTGGTAGACAGAAACTAAAAGAAGCTTGTCGTGTGTATATATATATATATATATATATGCATGTGTGTCTTTGTGTCTGTGTTTGTCCCCTACCCCACCACCATTTGACAACTGGTGCTGGTGTGTTTACATCCCTGTAACTTAGCAGTTCGGCAAAAAAGACCAATAGAATAAGTACCAGACTTTAAAAAAATAACGTACTGGGGTCAATACTCTCAACTAAAACTTCTTAGCATGGCTGCAGTCTAATGACTGAAACAAGTAAAAGATAAAAGATATAAAGATCGAGAGCAAAAACAGAGAATTAAAGTCTCAGAAGCATTTTTTCAGACTCAGATTTGTCAAAACATGAAATAAATTACTCATATTTGTTGTTAAAACACTGCATCCTTCAAAAACTCCAGATTTCCTCAAATTTGAGGATACCACTCCTAATATACCTATGCACCCTACCTTCTTTATGACTCTTTTACAATTCCCTTTTATGTCTTGTGTTTTATCCTCTGTACTATGTATGTAAGAGCTATCATTGCCATCTTTCTTTACTTGACTTATATGTCTGCTTTCTGTCCCCTCGTTTACCCTTTTCTTACAAGCTAAAGTGCACCTGAGCACTGTAAACAATAAACTGGTTATTACGATTATGAAATCTGAAAGTGACCAATGACCCATATGCGGAAAGTTGAAACAGCAACAACACAGTGGACCACAGGGCCAAACTAACGGACACTACATGACTATAGATTACACTGGCATGCTTATAATTGGAAGTGCCTGAGAAGAAAAACAAAAGGAAGGAAAGAAAGAAAGGAGGAGAAAGAAAAAAAAAAGAAAGGAGGGGAGGGGAGGAGGAAGAAGAAAAAGAAAGAAAGAAGACACACCACCACTATCACAACGGAGGCTTATAAAAACTAGGCTGTCCTGACTGTCAACAGATACAGAAGAATTGTGCCAGTGAACATGTCACAAATGGTTTTGACATATCATAATAGTTGAAAATATATTATCAAACGAATAAACAGAAAGTAAATGTAATAGGGTTTATTGTGTGTTTTTGTGTAATGAAATCATCATCATCATCATTTAGCATCCGTTTTCCATGCTGGCATGGGTTAGAGGGTTTGACTGGAGACTGGCAAGCCAGGGATCTGTCCCAGATTCCAGTCCATTTTGGTTTGGTTTCTACGGTTGGACTCCCTTCCTAACACCAACCACTCCAGAGAGTGTTCCGGGTGCCTTTAACATGTCACCGGCACAGGTGTTTTTAAAGATAGAGAACACAATATTTACACTATGACTTTCATACTTGTTTTTGCATGTGTGTATAACAGGGGTGGGGGAGTAAGAAAAATGTATTTCAAAAGACATGATATATTTTTTTACAAATTGATATACCTTCCATTACAAACAATTATGAAAAATGATTAACAACACTGCTTATAAAAAATTTAAAAAAATAATAATAATAATAATAATGATTATTATTATTAATGCTATTAATCCTCAATAATCCTTTCTAGTGAGTTATTAGTTATTTTATTTATTGATCCTTACAAATAAGCTCCACTTACAAAATACATCTAACACTATAATTGATTTTACAACCTCAGCTTCAGCATAAAGCAGCCAACATTTACTCCAACAACAACAAAAAATAAAATAAAATAAAAATTTAAAAAAACGTGTAACCGTATATTGTCTTAAGATTTGGCCTTTAATCCAATAATCCCTTAGTGTTTCATAATTTTAGTTTATGCAAAAGATTAATTCTGAATAAATGGATTTAAACTGTTTTTCGTTTTGATTCTGTAACTGTATCACCACCACCACTGCTATCATCATCGCCACTATCAACATCCTTTGTATGTCCATACTTGCATGGGTTATGTGGCTTTCATCTACTGTCACAACCCCTTTTATCCTCTGGCAATATACATCAATGTTTCACAGCTGGATGTCCTTCCTACCAACAACCACTGGACTGGATACATTTGGTTCTACCACTGGTACAGGAGATTTTGTCTGTGGCAAGACTAAAAGAGTCCCCTCTACCTTCTATTAATTCTTATTAACAGATACTTTCTTCCAAAATGATTCATCATCAATGCAGCACTCGGGCATCCACATCACCTTCAGTCATTCCTTATATCTGACTATGCAGTCATCTAAAGAGGGATAACATTATATGCTGTTGTCTGAAGAGGGACTGACAAACCAGTCAGTTCAGGAGGAAATCTTCCACAAAGCACCATCAAAATTCTATGACCAGCAAGCCTGATTAATCTTCACCACATATAAGCAATGAATGGTAGACTGGGATCTAAGAAAAGTCTAACTTGCAGGAACATACGACATTTGAAAACTGTATCCTTCCATCTTTATTTTTCATCATTTATAAAAGTGAAATGGTTGGTGTGAGATATGGTATTGAATGACCAGGATAAGAGTTCTAACTTCATAGACAAATACAGGCACATCAAATACCGTACAAAATAGATTCTCAATTTATTTGTTGCAAGAAGCAACCCACGTTGAATTCGAGTCCTGTTGCAAGAAACGACCACGTTGAGGCTCCGATGCCAGTGCCACGTAAAAAGCACTTGTGATGGTGTCATGTAAAAAGCACTAAAACCGAGATGCCAGTGGCATGTTAAAGCATCCAACCGTAGAAACCAAGCCAAATCAGACTGGAGCCTGGTGCAGTCCTCTGGCTTGCCAGCTCCGGTCAAACCATCCAACCCATGCCAGCATGGAAAACAGACATTAAAAGATGATGATGATCTCCATCTCTAGAGGATGTGTTATAATTATCAAAGGGCAATTTAGATTTTGGAGAATTCTTGATTCTTGAGATCATCTTCCCTTCTCATAAGGAGCTGGTCTTAATTGCCATTGGATAATTATGGCACATTTTCTAGGTTGAGATAATTTAAATAAATCAAAAATTTATGTTATATGGTATTTGATATATGTGTGTTTGTCTAAGGCATTCTGTTCCAACTCCTACACTGCCTCTACTACTTTTGATGTATTCAATTTATTTGTGATGGTGGAGAGGGGTGGTTATTGATATTGAGTTCTCTCTCTGACCTGTCCAAATGCTTAAAAAAATTTGAGATAGCTATCATTTCTAAATACTCTGGTGGTTTGAGAAAGGATTTTAAATATACTCCTTGGAGCAGACTCTGCCATCATCAACTATCAGCAGGGGTAAGATGATC
Organism: Octopus rubescens; assembly: GCA_027564515.1. Lineage (NCBI taxonomy): Eukaryota > Metazoa > Mollusca > Cephalopoda > Octopoda > Octopodidae > Octopus > Octopus rubescens. The sequence goes on from JAOPUL010002510.1 coordinate 24,242,843, forward strand.
AGAAGAAGCTGGGTGTCTTTAACAGAATAAGTCACTGGGTTATGGGTAAACTAACCATTACTACAAATTTATTGAGAGACATATGATTGTCATCAGTGGCTACTATTCACTATACTCCCACTACATCAGTGCTTCGCCCTACTGTTTTCTGTCACTAATCTATACAGATTTACTGTCTTTCTGTTGTTATTGAAGGATGCCTAGCCTCTGATTGTAGATCTGTTGTCAATGTGCTAACAGTATTCACCATTATCACCATTAACATGAAACTCCTGTATCTATGAAACAAATGTACTGTGATGATGAGAGGCTATTCCAACAACAGAGAGATGCAGTCCTTAATAGCTTCTGTCAGCCCTCAAGAAGTAATGACAGCCTGTACCATCACTTTAACAGCAGTTATTTTTAGCACTGCTGGGATCCCTCAACCCTTCTAAGGAGCAAATTTGATGGTGTTACCAGTTTAACTCCCAGCCCTTATGTTTCCAAGCTGGGTTCTTTCTACTGCTTTTAGTCATATAATCATAGCTTTTAACCGCATTTTTCCTTTCAGCAAAACAACCAAAATTCTATAACCAACTCACAACACATTTGTAGGTATTTCTCTATTCTAACATTTAAACATTTCATCCTTAGACATTTCACTTCTCCTTTGTACCATTTTACAAAGTGTCAATGTATCTCATCATATTGTTTACTTGTCAATCAATCCTAACCCTTTAGTATTCAGATTACTGTCATACGTAATGCTTATTTATTCACATTGTTTTAAATTAATCATGCATTATCTTGTAGCTTAGAGATTTTAATGTTGTGATTGTTTATTTTTAGAATGACATTCTAGGATAGGTGTGGGAGGCCAGATCTGGCCAGTTTAAACATAAAACAAGTAGAATATTTAGGCCAGATATGGTTGGTTTAATTGCTAAAGGATTAATCAGTAGAATAGGTCAGCATTTCAAACATTTTTTTAGTCATGAATCATTATATGATTTTCCAAGAATCATGAAACCCAAATCTATATTTTACAAACAACCTCTGTCACCCTAATTTTGATAGGACTGTAAAATGTAACAAAAATTGAGATAAATTTTATTCATATAAAAAAAATTACTTAGTTCGAAAATATTTAATAAAATTTGGTTCATAAAATTAAATTTAAACCCCTTATCTTGCAGAACCCCACAAAAAGTTTCAAAGAAACCTAGGTTTCCTCAGAACTCAGACAAACTCTGCTCTGAGGAAGCCATAATTACACATCAATAAGTGCAACCTCCTGCCTCAATTGTTCTTGGTCATCAGCTAACTTTTTGCTTTTCACCATCATGGAGCTTTCCATGGCCATTTTGAGCTGTTAGAAATAATAGCCAAATTCCTTTAAATCATACCCTACAGTCTTCAGAAAAGGAAGATTACCCTGGACAATGTCATACTATATGTGTGTATGTATGTATGTATGTGTGTGTATATATATATATATATATATACACATCATCATCATCATCATCCTTTAACGTCCGTTTTCTATGCCGACATGGGTTGGACAATTTGACAGGAGCTGGCCAGCTGGGGGGCTGCACCAGGTTTTAGTTTGAATTGGCTTATATATATATATTTTTTTTTTTTCAGTAAACTTATGGCCAGTTAGAGAGAGACCATTGATTTTGCACCTATAAAGTGCTTAACCAAACAAGCATATAGGTGCAAAAACAATGGTCACTCTCTGATTGGCCATAACAATTTACTTCCTAAAAAATACATTACTGCTCTAATGTTTTTAGACTGTGCTGCTTCTTCGGATATATGAACTACTGGCGATTATATAAATATATATATATATATATATATTTATATGTATATATATATATATTTATAAGTATATATATATATATATATGTATTCAAATTTAATGTATTTTTACGATCTTTTATATTTTCTCATTAGATCTTTATGTTTAGTCAGGAACAATACCATTCCTAAATTCATTGACATTTCTAGATCTTCACAGTCTCATATTCTGAATGAAGTAACAGTAGTGGCATTGTTTTATCACTATATATTTGTAGAAGGTTTAATGATGTTACTGGTAAAAATCATCATTCTCATTATCTTGGATGCCCACTATATATATGCAATAATAAAAGAAAAATACAATTATCATAGTTTCAATTAGAAGATGAGGCAAATAAGATCTAGTAACTTTAATGTATTATGAATGTTATTGTTCCAAATTAAACATAAAAGATTAATGAGAAATTGTGAAAAAAATGAGAAGTAAAAAAAATATACTCCCACACAGATGTCTTAAATATAACACACATACATATATCATCATCATCTATTCTATGTTGGCACACACACACACACACACACACACACACACAACAACCACCATCATCATCATTTAATGTCTGTTTTCTATGCTGGCATGAGCCGAATGGCTTGACAGGATATGGCGAGCCACAGAGCTATGTTGAGCACCAGTGTCAGCTTTTGTATGGTTTCTATGGTTGGATGCCCTTCCTAACATCAACCACTTTACTGTGTGTACAGGGTGCTTTTTCTAATGATGCCACCACTACTAATGAAGTTGCTAAGTAACTTGCAAGACAGAAATAGAGAGAACAGGGAAAAGCTCCCACTATTATGTGATGAGGGTGTATTCAAGGTTGGGTGGGGTGATTTTATGCCAAGGCAAAGTATGATAGAGGGACAAGCATAGGTATCTTCCTATGAAGGGGGATACATGATAACCACACATTATATAGGGGTGGTTGGGAGTAGTTGAGGGGGGATAAAGATGATAGTGATGCAGTGCAAAGCAGACTCTCAGGATACAGGAAGCTGAGGGATAAGAAAGGATACAGTGGGTCAGGGAAGGGGAGGAGGGAGTGGGTTTTTCATGTATGTGTGTGAGAGAGAGGTGGGGAGAGTAACAGATGGTTAGAGATAGGGGTAGAGGAGGTGCGGTTGATGGGAAATATCTGTATGGAGAAGAGGCAAGGTGAGAGATAGAAGTGGCTCAGGCAGGATAGATCAGAAGGTTGTAGGGAGGGGGTGGTGTGTGAGTGTAGGAGTAGAAAGAAGGGAGATGAGGGGTATATAAGATTGGTTATAGTGAGTGCATGATGGCATATATGAGAGGGTGCTGAGGATGAGATTAGATATGCAAGATGTTTAGTGGAATAGAATGAAATGTGACACTGAAAGCATAGAAAGGTGATCAGTGAAATAGCATGGGTGGGGAAAGGAGAATAATAGGAAGGAAAAAAAACAGGTGGTGCACAGAAAGAGGGATGAGTAATATGTGGAGTGATCGAGGGCTGGGTATTAGGGGAATGAGATGTGAGAGATGCTTGATGAGGCAGAATGGGTTACAAGCATAACCAGAATGCTTTTAGGACATCACTTTTGATGTCATCTTGGTCCTTTATCATCTCCACTCTGAAGCCCAGCATCTTGAGATCAGCCTTCATTACTTTGTCCCGTGTCTTCCTGGGCCTCCCTCTACCATAAGTTCCATCCACTTTAAGCGACCAGCATTTCTTTAAGTAGTTGTCCTCATTCATATGCATCCCATGACTGAACCAGCACAGTCGTCTCTCCAGCACAATACATCTGATTCCTTTTATGCCTATTTTTTCTCTCAAAACTTTCGCACTTTGTTATACATGTACATTCAATGGAGAACATTAGCTTCATTCCTCTCATCTTTGCATGTGCTCTACATTCATTGCCCATTTCTCACTACCATGTAGCTTTGCAATTCATATACAAGCATCATACAATCTGTCTTTTACTTGAAGAGAGAGAACTTTTGTAGCCAGCAGAGGTAATAACTACCTGAACTTTCTTCACAATCAAAACAATCTAAAATGAATCACCAGGATTTGAATTTATTCTACATACATCAGTGTTCTCATTAAGATTTTTGTAGTTTATAATTTATACATAAATCTTGAGGATTATGTGATGTGAGCTAGATGTTTTAAAGACAGACTATTTAAAGATGTTTACAAGGAAAGAATTTTGATAAAGCTACATCAAAGAGATTTCAAAAAAGTACTTCAATATGGATCAACTGTTTTCTACAATTTTCTTGTGATACAAATTTAATATCTTCACTGTACACTACCAAACCTCTCCTCAGTAATTTTAGTGCTCCACCTTCAAAACTATCTCTCACTTGTATGCCCTCAAGGTCAGGTGGACAGGGCAGGTTAAGGATCTTGCCCTATTGTTAAATATATCTCCATAGATGATTAATTGTGGCGACCTACACAAACATATTGACACAGTCTGACAAGAGGTCACATATGATTCTGACTGCACTGAGGCCAAATGAGACCAGATTAGGTTGAAACCACAATACTTTGGCCATCAGACCTATTTTTTTTTCTTTAGAGATGATAACATTGTCATTACTTCAGAGAAAGAACAAATATAATCTAACAAAGATTTACTTCTAATAGTATTGAATTTCATGTTCAATGTTCTCTTCTCAATTCAAATTTCATTTGACACCACCTACCATCTCTGTTGACAATGATAAAAGAGATCCCAGTGATATACTAGGGTCAATCCAAGCAATACCTTCTCATAGGTATTGACTGTATCATAGCAACCAACTATCTTCAAGAACACTTCTACATAAAGAGAGTTCTGTAATTACGTTGTTTAATTTCTACACAACTTACTTATTTTATGATTTTAACTATTAAAAATTTAGAAATCTTTAATTGGTTTCGGTCATTGGAATATGGCCATTATAATATCAATTTCATAAGTGCAGTTGTTTATATCAAACACAATACTTGACTGATATTGTATAGAAAGAAGGATAACAGGGTAACACCATTAGTTGGAGAGGTTAGGAAGTTAAAGGAGGAGGATGAAATATTGTAACACCAGAACATTATCCTTTGACTGGTATTATTTTATCACTCTTGGAAGAATGAAAGACAGTTGACTTGAGCAGGATTTGAACTCAGAAAATAAAGGGATATAATCAAATACAAGACGTTTTGTCCAATACCACCATATGAGCATCAACATCATCATCATTGTTTTAACATCAGCTTTTTTTATACTTGTATGGGTCAAACAGGAATTCATTGAGGCAGATTTTTTATAGCCAGATACCTTTCCTGTCACCAATTTCCCTACAACGGATATGTTTTTATGGAAGATTAGAAGTGAATGACACTGATTGTATGACGATGATGCTCATTGACAACTCTCACACAATGTCAAGACAAAGACACACACATACATACACACCATAATCTTCTTTCAGTTTCTGTTTACTAAATCCACTCACAAGGCTTATGTCAGTCTGAAATTCTAGTGGGACTGAAGCCCAGATCATGTGGTTGAGAAGCAAACTTTTTAGCCATACAGCCATGCCTGTGTTTATTGATAATTTTTTTAAATTATTTTTTAAATTAAATTTATCAAACAGATGTTCATTGTAGGTTTTTGAGTAAGATAGGGCACGAAAGCGGTAAAGTCATTGGAGCTTCAAACAGACTCTTTGCTTTGAGTGCAGATCCCACCAAAGTCAATTTTACTTTTCATCCTTTCGGGGTTGATAAAAATGCACCAATCTTGGATGGTGAATTGGAAAAACTACAGTCAAATGCCTTGCAACATTTTTTCCAGCTCTTTGCATTTAGAGTTCAAATCCCATCTTGGCCTACTAGTGTGGCAGAGCTAATTTGTCACCCAGTTTAATACCAACACCTGGCACCTTTGGAACCTTTAAGGGAGTTCTTTCAGTCACAAGCATTTAGGTCATGTCACTGGTTTGGGGATACCAGTCTTAAAGGCCCTGTAAAGGGTCACAAGAATGGCTTTCCTTCCTGACTAAAAGATAAAAAAAAAAAAATTTTAACCTTGCTTTAAATTTTAGGCCATTATTGCTCATGAAGATAGCGCCAAACTTCTCTCTCAGTAAGAATTACTAACTTTATCTAAATTAATTCAACTAAAATTGTGAGAAACTCCTACCTCTTCACCCTAACAAATCTGTCAAGTATTTAAAGAAAAAAAAGAAAAGAAAACTGATAGAAAAATAAAAGCTGCCATCATAAGGCAAATAAATGCTTACCTCCTGGTTCACAATATTCATTATGTCGCCAATAGACGTAAGCAGCAATGAAACAACATGATATGTTGAACACAAATAAGGTAAACTTGGTTGAATAAGATTTCCTTTCCTAAAATAGAAAACAAAAATAACAAGTCTGAATGGTTATAGAATATTTTATAAAACTTCATCTTAATACAATTGTTAATTCATAAATATATAACTATACATCTTGGTAGAGTCAATAAACCAATTAAAACATACACACACACACACACACACACTATTACATTACATTTCATTATTATTTTGTGTTAATATTATTTCATGTATAACTCAATTTCAAACTCTTTCATCAATCTTTCACCTGGATAACCATGGGGGCTAAACATAGCAACCAGATCTCCCTCATACCACTTTATACATGACTGGCATGAGATTGACCTTTGACCAACAAGAATAGAAACTTTTGTAATGTCAAATGACAACCACACATAAAAAGACAGGTCTCGTGTACAGTGTTGACATGTCTATAACTTTAATACTCAGTTGTATTAACTATATCAATCACAAAGATCCCTGTTATATATTTGATCATGTGACCCACTGATGATTATTGGCAGTCTAAAACTAGAAGCACATTAAAATGAAAAGAAAAAAAAACGAAGAAAAATAGTAATAAGACAGGTGGTTTTAAAAAATCTCATTCAAAAATTAAAAAAACCTGTTATGGTAAACAGGCTTGGAAAATCTGAAGAGAATGTGGTAAAAGGGAGCATTACCAAATGGCAAGAAGATCAGCTAGACAACAGGTATATTTAGCCATGGGTGAAGCAGAGAAGAGAAGATTTGTGCATGTTTTGCAATGTGAGGATGAGATGACGAGATGTTCATGATTACAAGACAGTGTGTGAAAGAGAACCAAGATGTCATTGGTGAGAAGTGTATTTAGAATGATGAAGGTATACTGACCATCAATATGGAGGACAGAAAAGTGGTGTGGAAGTGCTATTATGAGAGGCTGTTGAACGTGGAGAATGCAAGGGATAAAACAGAACTACTTTGTGCTGATCCTACAGAGGGACAAGCAATTCAGATTGACAGCAGCATGGTAGGTAAGGTAATCAAGAACAGGAAGAGAGGGAAAGCTGCAGGCCCATCAGGAATAGTTGCAGAGATACTCAAAATATCTGGTGAGGTAGGGTACAGGATTACCACCCAGCTAGTTAATCAAGTTATACAAGGAGTCATACCCAATAACCGGCACATCCATATCATTGTAAATTGCTACAAAGGCAATGCCTTAGAGAAAAGCAGCTATAGAGGAATCAAACTACTGGATCCGGTTATGAAAGTCAAAGAGAGAGAGTCATAGAACAACTGATTCATGACAGAGTAGATATACATGAGATACAGCTTTGGTTTTGTGCCAGGAAAAAGTACAACTGATGCAATTATCCTAATGAGGTGGAAAAAAACTGCAGGAGAAATACTTAGCTAAGAGTAAACCATTATTCCTGGCTTTTGTTAACTTGGAGAAAGCATTTGACAGGATACCACATACAGTAATCTGGTAGTCACTAAGGAAACTAGGCATTGACGAAAGGCTTGTGAAAGCTGTACAAGCTATGTACAAAGTTGTTTAAGTAAAGTGAGTCAACAACTTCAGTGATGAATTTAGTGAGAGGGCTGGAGTCCATCAAGGCTCAGTCCTAAGTACATTCTTATACATCATAGTCCTAAAGACCATCACAAAGTTTAAGACTGATTGTCCATGAGAACTCCTATCTTAATGATCTAGTTCTCATAGCTAAATTTATAAGAGGAAATTCTGGGCATGGAAGATAAGTCTAGAATCAAGAGGCTGACTAGCAGGAAACATACGCTCCATGTGTGGTAGATACACTGGAGCAGTATTTACAGCAAACACACTGGAAATAGACTCCCTTGAATGTCTGAATGGCTCAATAGAAGTAGTTGATAGATTTTGTTATTTTGGAGATGTAATTAGCAAGAGAGATGGTTGCTCCAAAAATATAGTAACCAGAGTATGAACAGGTTGGAGAAAGTTCAGAGAGTTGTTACCACTGTTGGCAACAAAAATCTTTTCCCACAGAATGAAAAGCAGATTGTATGATGCTTGTGTTAGGACTGCAATGCTGCATGGTAATGAGAAAGAGATGGACCCCTTAAACGCAGAGGACTTGAGAAGACTGAAATGAAATGAAATGAGCATGTTCTGTTGGATGAGCAATGAGAGTGTGCATGACTGACATAGTATAAATGTACTGAAAGAAAACCTAGGCATAAGAGTTATCACTTGTAATGTGCAAGAAAGAAGACTGTGCTGATATGGACATGTGATGTGTATGGATGAGGACTGCTGTATAAAATGATCACTTAAGTGGTTGGAGCTTGTGGAAGAGGGAGAAAGAGGGAGACCCAGGAAGACAAGACATGGAATTAAGTAGTGAAGGCTGACCTCAGAACCCTCAGCTCCACAGAGGAGATGACAAAGGACTGGGATGTCTAGCGATATGATGTTCTCTAGAAGACCCACTTACTTCAGCGAAACTGAGTTCCAGAAGTGCTGTGTTTAATGTACTCTTCACTAATTCATACCACCACCACTGGACCAAATTAGCTCTCATCATGCACTATGCCCCCTCTCCTTCTGCAACCTACCCAACCTTATTTCTTGTTACTCTCCTGCCACCCCTCCCCACCTTGCTTTCCTCTGCATCCCTCTACCTTCTCCAACTCTTGACTCAGTGATATCACCCTTCAACCCTACCCAATTTTTACAGTTGTAGGCTGCCTCCCTCTCCCCTCATCTGCTTCCCATACAATCTTGCAAACCCCCACCCACCTCACTTTTATTCCCCTCATACCTTGGGGGGGGGTCACCTAGACACCTCATCTCCACTATCTATCTCTTCACAGCTTCTACTGATCATTCTCTCCCTCCTCTACTTAGTGTGAGTAGCCATGCAGCTCTTCTACAAGAACCAGTCCTGCCACCTCCTTCTTGCATACTTTAACCCATCATCCCCTAGCATGACCCCACTTCTCTCAGGGTTAACAGTCTTGCAAGCTGCATGGTAACCTCTATAGAGCTGGTGGCACAAAAAAGCACCCAGGACTTGCTGTAAAGTGGTTAGCATTAGGAAGGGTATCCATCCAGAGAAATATGCTAAAGCAAACGTTGGAGCATGATGCTGTCCTTGGACCGATCAGATCTTGTCAAACTATCCAACCCATGCCAACATGGAACATAGATGTTAAATGATGATGATGATAACAGATCTTTCTATGTCAAACAGACTCATTGCTACAGACATGAAGAATAATTGGAGATAATTGAAGAATAACTGGATGAGGCAGTGAAAGTAGTTAATTTCATAAAAATTCATCCTTTAAATTGCCATATTTTTAGTGTTCTTTGTGGGATATGTGCAGTACCTCTGAACACCTATTCTCGGGTTTTCAAGTGCACTGACTATCTTGTGGTTAAGTGCTCACTTGCATACTTGAGTTGCATGATGAAATACAATTATTTTTTCATAATAAATCATTCCATAATAGTGAATATCTCAATAATTTTCCATGGCCAGCTATTAAGGTTTATATGTCTCACATTTTTACATATTTGAATGGTCTAAATTAGAGTCTAGAAGGTAGATTCTTAAGTATTTTTAAAGCTGAAGTAGAAGCCATGGTCAAGAAATTAGATTTGTGGTTGAAAGTCTACCAAGAAATGTCTTTGAATACTTTGACATTCTATAACTTCTTTGCAAAGTCTAACCCTAACTTCTCATAAGAAATAAGAAACCTTTTAAATCAATTTTTGAAAAATTTAAAGGACAGTTTTAGGGTATACTTTTCCTCTTCCTGATACCAATAACAAGTGAATTAGGGATAGATTTCATGTAGTTGTAAATACCATTAAATATTTTACTTCAAATGAAGAAAATGAACTTGAACGTTTTTTGAGATACCTCACTGATGCTAAGATTTATTCAGTATGACTTCCCAAAATTTTAGTTACCTGTGAAAAGAATACCTACTTAACTAGTAATTAAAGCACTGAGATATTTAATGTTATTCCTCACCACATATTTATATGAGCACACTTTCCCTCAGCTGTTTTATATAATACGGGATTAACAATGATGATGATGATAATAATAATGGTTTCAGATTTAGGCACAAGGGTAGCCATTTCAGGGGAGGGGTTTAATCGATTACATCGACCCCAGTGTTAAAGTGGTACTTATTTTATCGACCCCAGAAGGATGAAAGGGAAAGTCGACCTCGGCGGAATTTGAACTCAGAACATAAAGACAAATGAAACACACTAAGCATTTTGCCCGGCTTGCTAACAATTCTGCCTTTAAAAATAATGATGATGAGTGTATTGTATATAGAGCTCAGGCGCACTATAACTGCTTTGAAAACAGTAAAAGAGAGGACAGAAAGCAGAATTTGGAAACTGCTTAAACCAGTTGGCCATTGAATCTGAAATGTGGAATATTGAATCAAAAATAGCACCAAACAGCTCATTAAGCAAGAGGTTTTTGGGGGATTTTTTTATATCTATTTAATTGCATATCCAGTATCCAGTTATATATATCTTTCAACTAAGAGATGAAACTGGAAAGACAAGTTTGTTTGAAGTTAATAAAACTGGCTCAGTGAGTCGACAGACTTTTCAAAAGCCTGGGGTACATAGGGAAAAGATGACAGTGGATTGGCAGAATTGTTAGAGCATCAGACAAAATACCTTGTATGTATTTTGGCAGTTTATGTTCTGAGTTCAAATCTTGCTGAGATCAACTTCATCCTTCTTGGTCGCCAACCCCCATCTGTTTCCAAGTAAGCTAATATTTTGCCATGGCCACACATGTTTTCTACAGAAGATTACAAACTAAGAGCACCATTTGTATGATGGTGAAGCTCATTTACAATTATCATGTGTTGTCTATACACACACCCATACATATATATATAGAGAGACGGATGGATGGATAGACAGATTATATATATATATATATATATATATCATTTAACGTCCGTTTTCCAGGGTGGGATGGGTTAGACGGTTTGACTGGAACTGGTAAGCCAGAGAGCTGCACCAGGCTCCAGTCATCTGTTTTGGCTTGGTTTCTATGGCTGGATGTCCTTCCTAATGCCAACTACTTTACAGAGGGCACTGGGTGTTTTTTGTGTGTCACCGGCACAGGTGCCTTTTATGTGTCACTGGCACTGGCCACGATTTACTTAGCTTGACGTGTCTTCTCAAGCAATACATACATACATACACACACACACACACAAACACATACACACACACACACACACACACACACAACTAAGCTTTAGTTAAAGACACTTGCCCAAGGTGCTACACAGTGGGACTGAACTTGCAACCAAATGGTTGGAAAGAAAACTTCTCAACCATACAGCCACACCCGTGCCCATCATTATTTTATTTTTTCCAACTTGATTTTGTTTGCCCGAAAACAAAAAACAAAAAAAAATCCAAGATATTTATTAAAATAAGAATTTCCTTTATTCAAATTAATATAAAACAAGGTCCTTACTCTTGAAGTCATCTTCCTGCCATCATATGTACGGCCCCATCTTACTAGAATTATAGTTAACAGCATATAAAACAAAGAAGATACAAGAAATGTGATGAAAAACTTTTCATGGGCATCTGAAAAAAATTGAAAAAGAAAAAATATTAATATAATAAAATCCAACCTTGAATATTATTTAATTTTAAAGTTCTTAACCCTTTTGTTACCCTACTTCTGTTGAACTACATTTCATTTGCTTTAATTTTGAAAATAAAGAATTTACTAAAATATTTTGGTCACATGTGGCTGAGTGGTTACAGAATTGGATTCACAATCGTGAGGTTGTGAGTTCGATTCCTGGACCAGGTGATGCGTTATGTCCTTGAGCAAGACACTTTATTTCACGTTG
>JAOPUL010002510.1:24331362-24345165 GCA_027564515.1 Octopus rubescens
GGCTTCTTTCAGTTTCCGTCTACCAAATCCACTCACAAGGCTTTGATTGGCCCGAGGCTATAGTAGAAGACACTTGCTCAAGGTGCCACGCAGTGGGACTGAACCAAGAACCATGTGGTTGTGAAGCAAGCTTCTTACCACACAGCCACGCCTGTGCCTATATTTATTTATAATTTTTTTTACATTTAGAATTTGGTTTGCAGAAATATTTTGACAAAACTACATTATCACATCATTACACATACAATGTGCACACAAGTATGTATGTATGGCTGCATGCATGTATGTATGTATGACTTTTCTTTGGGTTTTATTTAAATTCTTCTTAAGAGAGTTCAAGCCGATCGCTAACAAAGCAACAACATTTTTGAGTTAAGAGAGTTCCTGGTGTTTGTAAATATGTGGTTGCATTGGTATGTTGGTCGAATTGTTGATGCATGCACCCAAGTGTGTGCATCTATTCACATAAGAATCTCAGATGGAGAATTTTGGGAATGTCTTACAAATCTTCTGTGCCACTAATAGATTGGATTTGGAGAATCCGCATCAGTTTCTTTTGCTCTTTCTCCATGAAACCAAGTATTTCTAGGTTTTTGTGCAAATTTGTTGGTACATAACTTAATGCACCTATGATGATAGGTACAAATGGGAATTCATAGTCATGTATGTTAAATTTTGTTTGAAGACAATTACCTTTGATGCACTGCAGTTTCGATTTGCGTCAGGTCAGGGTACAACTAATGCCTTTTTCCTGCAAGAGAATTCTTGGCTCAGAGTAATTCACATTATCTATTGATCTGAAGAAAATCTCTGACGGGGTGCCATGCTCTGTAGTCTGGTAGTCTTTTAGAAAATTAGGTGTTGATGAATGGCTTATAAGTGCCATTCACAAGGATTAACCATGAGTTCTGTGAGGAATTTACTGTTCAAGTTGGTGTTATTTGAAGCTTTGTCCTCAGCCCACCACTGTTCATTATAGTTCTTCAGGGAACTTATGATCAGATGTCTGTAGGAACTGTAATATGCTGTAGGCCTAGTTCTTATAACTGAATCTGTGGTAGATTTAGAGAAGAAATTCCAGACAAAATCTTGAACCAAGTGGCCTTGGTGTAAGCTTAGCATAAACTAAAGTTTTAATAAGTAGGAAAGAAGACAGAACCCTGCTGCCTTCAGGGAAAAGGATCGAGTTGATGTGCAGAGGAGTGGGTGTAATTACTGTTTGGTGTATCTAATGTAAACTGCCAGTGCACAATAGGGGTAGTGGGATCACAGGCAAGTTGACATAGAAATGAGACTTTACATATAGCAGGTGCACAGGAGTACTTAGCAGTTAGAACACCAGTATAATAAATTCTTAGAAGATTTCATAGCAGTAGTTGATAGCTTAGGTCTACATCTTTCAAAGTTATCTGTTTTGTGTATAAGTCTCTCTCTTTAAAACATTTTTTTTTTGTCTTATTTAATGTTTCATTACAATTAAGGTGCAGGGGGTTATCTATAAATGATATGGTTGGGTTCTGTGATTTTTGGAAAAATCATTTAAGTGTTCTGTGACAAAATAGGTTTAGTAACCACTAACCTAGGTGAGCAAATCAGCAGTAGAGGAGGGTATTCTGAAAGTATCAGAGTTAAAATAAGAACAGGGTGGAAAATACTCAGGAATCTATTAACCCCACCAGCAACAAAGTGATTCTCTTTTTGGGCCAAAGACAGATTGTATGATGTTTGTGTGTGTTGTGTTGTTGCTGTATGGGAGTAAAATACGGAACTTGAATGTGAAGGATGTATAAAGGCTGGAAAGCAAGTGTTTTCCACTGGAAATGTAATGCTAGTGTGTGAATTGATAAGGCCCCAGTGGGTTAAGAGAAAAAACTGGGTATGATAGGATTCAGCAGACAGTGTAAGAGAGAAGACTGCACTGGTATGGACATTTGATGCACAGGGATGATGACAACTAGGTAAAGAAGTGCCAAGAGATCCAAGCGGAAGACCAAGGAAGAAAATATAAGCAAAAATAGTGAAAGCTGATCTCAGGATGCTAAACTTCATGAAGGAGATAACTAAAGAACATGACAAATGGCAAAATGCCTGCATTTTCTTACAGAATTGTGTTAGATGGGTTGTCACAATCTGGACCAGTTCTTATTTGGAAATATTGCCCTCTTAGACTGGATACCACATCTCATTCATTCGTTTTATTTTGTAGCATTGTTTTTACAAGTGGATGTCTTTCCTATCGTCAACCACTTTACAGAGAGTACTAGATGCATTTTGTCATAGCATCAGCACCAGAGAGGTTGCCTTGTCCACAGAAAGACCAAGGAGTCCTCTCAGCATTACATTATATCCATTTGTTCATTCACTAGCATCAGAAAGGTTTTTCTCGTTCCTCAGAAGACCAAAGTGAGTTCCCTCATCTCTAAGTTGTCTCTGTACATTTGTTTCACACATAATAACATATCTAGAGACATCAGAGTAATCTGTGAGTAGGATACAGAAATGCCTTTCCCTATATCGGTCTTTATTTCACTGCTTATAGGCCAACACGTTAGGCTTGATGCCAGCAAAAGGAGTGGAGATTATTGAGGAATTTCTTAGTGACTGCAAAAACCACTGGGTATATAGGTTACTGCTGACATATTTCTTTATTTACATCAAACAATGCAAGCTGTCACCTTTCAGTCACACTACAGTGATTAACTATTACCAAATGGGATGGTCTTGGACTGAATGCCTTTGATCATAAATATTATTAGCAACAAGACTGATGGAAAATAGCTCAACATAGTGTCTTGCATGCTAAATATACATACAGTAAAAACTCACAAGTCTTATATAATCAACTGAGATTATACAAGCAATTAAGTCTTATCAGTGAAGTAGAATATACTTTACAGGGACTGATCACTAAAACATATCTATTATTTGATCTGTAAAGCAACCAGTTGGCTTTTCAGATCAGATTTACTTCAATCAGCATTGTTTATATTGTGGATAGGTGCAAGCATGACTGTGTGATGAACAAGTGTGCTTCCCAACCACTTAATTTTGTGCTGTCCCACTCCATGGTACTTTAGACAAGTGTCTTTTACTATAGTTTTGGGCCGATCAAAACCTTTTGACTGGATTTCATAGATTGAAACTGAAAACCTACTGTGTATGTATGTGTGTATATGTATATGTGTGTGTTTGTGTTTCCTTGACTTGATATTGTATAAATGTTTTGCAGTATTTGTTTTGACCCTTTACATTCTGAGTTCAAACTCTGCCAAGTATTTGCATTTCATTCCTGGGATTGATAAACTAAAGTACTAGTCAAATACTGGGGTAAAATACTCTCTTCCCTCCAGCTGCCCACCAAGATCAAGGGTGAGGGGGTTCAAAGAGTGCCTGAGTCTGCTCACAACATATGCACCTTAAAATATATTAGTAAAAGGTATGGTACATATTGATGCCACACCATATTTGATTGTGAGAGCTATATATACATATATATTAATCGAAGTGTACAGTATTATATATATCCATTACAGCTGATCTTACCAATTGGTTTCGCGCTAGGGGTACAACAGAATGTTAGGTAAGTCTGATTATGTAACCCTAGAAAAGTCTAGGGTTACATAATCAGACTGTTGAACCCCTAGCACGAAACCAATTGGTAAGATCAGCTGTAATGGATATATCTATAATACTGTACACTTCGATTAATATATAGCTCTCACAATCAAATATGGTGCGGCATTAATATGTACCATACCTTTTACTAATGTATTTTAAGGTGCATATGCTGTGAGCAGACTCAGGCACTCTTTGAACCTCATCACCCATGATCTTGGTAGGCAGCTGAGTTGTAACAGCTGGAGGGAAGAGAGTATTTTACCTCAGTATTTGACTAGTACTTCCTGATGCCAACCACTTTACAGAATGTACTGGGTGTGTTTTGCATGCACCAGCACTGGTGAGATCACCAAGTACTCGCAAGACAAGACCCTTCCACTGAGTGGGGAATAGTATTGAGGGATATGAAAGTATGATAGTGGGACAGACACAGATGTCTTGCTGAAGAGGTGAATACATGGCGTCCCTATTTGGAAGGAAAGAGAAAGATGTGAGGTCGTGGTACAAGATGAATATGAGAGAATATATATGTGTGTATGTATGTGTATATATATATACACACACATATACATATATATTTGTGACGGTGCCTCATAAAAGCACCCATGCTGGTGCCACGTTTAAAGCACCCAGTACATTATGTAAAGTGGTTGGCTTTAGGAAGGGCATCCAGCCATAGAAACCATGCCAAAACAGACAAATGGAGCCCGGACAGCTCTCCAGCTCCTGTCAAATTGTTCAACCATGCCAGCATAACGAACGGACATTTAAATGATGATGAGAACGAGAGAGAGAGAGAGAGAGAGAATAATAGAATTACCAGTCAAAGATTAGCAGTGTTTTGTTGTGTATAGAAAAGTTCATGTCTTGTACGTTAACAGCAGGAGCAAAGTATTGTTTGATGCCAAAAGAGACTGACACTATTAATGTCGATGAGTTGGTCTAATTTGTTTTACCAGAGTAACACATTAAAGAATTTAAATAAAAGAGAGTGGGGTGAAGAAAAAAGAAAAGATAGATCTCTATGAATATTTAGATAAAGGTAAAGATGGATTCTTATAGATGATGCCTGGATGCCCTTTCAGTTGCCAGTATTTTATACCTGGATGCTGTTTCTGTTACCAGAACTCACACACAAAGAAATCAAGTTAAATATTAACACATTTTTAATTGAGATAGGTAGCCTATCTAGGTTAGTCAAGCTGAACTATCTGTCAAGTTAGTTAATTAGTTATGACTCTTCTTAGTTCCAAGTTATTTTTATATCTGTGACTTTGCCATTTCTTCCTCTGGCTTAGAGGCATCCACTGTTGGCATTTAGCACTTTCTTTACCCGACAGATTTCATGTTTGATTTGTATTCACACCATCACTAACACTTTTTCTTCACATACACAATCAGCTTATACTTTTACTGTCCAGTCACTCTTTCAGCTTTTGTGTTGTTTTGAGAGCAATATTTTGTATTAGATTCATTTATATTTATTTAGTACATTGGTATAGAGGAGTTCCTGCAGACAGCTAGTCTTAAACTTTTCTGTTATGACCAGAACATGGGGTTAGAATCAGGTCTATATTCTTTGTTGAACTCATTGCTCTCACCCTGCAGACATCTCTGTACACATTTACACAGCTCTAACAAACTATTTATCTTTACCTAGTTTTCTTAATAACCAGACTATAGAGTGTGGTACTGTTAAAGACCATCTCCAAATCAGTGAATACTTAGTGTAGCGGGTTGCTCTTTACTAAGAATTCCTGTAGTTTCCTTAGGAAAAGTGTATCACTGGTACTCCAACCTCCATCTCATCTAAGCTAATTTTCTTCCTAATTAGTTGTGCTATAATTCTTTTTACTATTGGTTTGATGCTTCTCTTATTTTCTTTTTTCTCTTAGTGAACCTCTTTTACCCCCTGTAGCAGTCGATGATGATACCTTGTCTACATCAGTGGTTCTCAACTGGGGTCCATATAAGATTTTGTTGTGAAAATTTGTACAATAAAATGGTTATATTTCCACAATACACCTTTTTATACAATCCCAAATAATAATTATAAAAATTCATTAGGATTTTTTTTTATATATGCCGAATGGCTATGGAAGTCCAGTAGAGTAAAATAGGAATCAGAGGGGTCCATAGGCAAAAAATGGTGGAGAACCACTGGTCTACATGATGATTAGCACATGCCCTACTTCATCAGATAGTGTCACCATTTCATTGGCTATTCTTGAGGCCCAACTATTTTCTTGCATTTGTGTCCCAATGCCCATTTCAATTGCATAGTAGTTAATTTCAATAACTGAGCCCATTGTTTGGTCTACTTGGAATGGTCCCTCTCTCTCCCATTTATTCTCCCCATTCAGCACCCTAGGTAACATTTCCATACTTCCATCTCAGTATTGGTGAGATTTAATATTCATAACCATCTATCTAATCGATTCCTTGGCAAGTATGAAGTCTCTCTGGCTTGCATGTTCATAGTTGATGATAAAGAGGTTGGCTAGTTTTGTGAAGTTAGTTTTGAAAATGGTTTGTTTAGTCATCTGCATCCCAAAACTCCAAGAATCTTGAACCATCTTCATTCCAGGCACCATAATCCTAACCTCCATATACACTGGAATAACCAACATAATGTAGCTCAACATATCCATTAACCCTTTAACATTCAAACCAGCCATATCCAGCCTAAATATTCTACCTGCTTTTTGTTCAAACCAGCTAGATGCAGCCTCTCGCACCTACCTTACAATGGCCTTCTAAAAATAAGCAATCGCATCACAAAAATCTCAAAGCTACAAGATTATGCATGATTAATTCAAAACAATGTGAATAAATAGGCATTACATTTAACAGAATAATCTGAATGTTATAGGGTTAAAGTTCCCAGCCATAATAACAAACTCACTGTCTTCTATCCTAGAGATAGTCTGCAAGAAAGTCTCATAGAAATGGTACTTTCATTAACCAGTCGTCTTGATTTTGGTGCACATGAAGAGATCCCTGTTGCTGATATCTTACCTCTGACTTGTCTTAATCATTCAGTCATATACTTTAATTACTTTATCCCTTCATTTTGAAATTAATAATACGTTTACTCAACCAACTCCTGCACCATTACTCGCCCAGGAGAATTTTTGCTTATATTCCTTGTCTGTGAGCCATCTGGGACAGGCACCACTCCATCTTATCTTTTGTACACAGCACAGATTTACATCTACTCTAAAAGCCTTACAATCTCTTCAGAGTGGTAGCAACTCTCAAGTTTTGCACCTGATAAGGTGAGGAGAATTACCTAAAAGAAAATAAGCTTTGCAACTTGCCATCTATTATTCCACAAGAGCAAAATCTTTTTGCCTTCTACTATTGTGAACCAGAATTTAAAATTTCCTGAATATAAACCGGTTTCGGTATTAGAACATAATAATAAAAAAGAACCTGTTAAATTAATATTCTATTAGAAAATAATAGTTTTGAATTCCAATGCAGTCTTACTGTTTATAATAATTACAGCCAAATCTAGGGTGCTTTTATAAATAATAAAATTGACCACAGTACTTGTATTGGTCCAGGAAGGATTAAAGGTAAAGTTGACATCGGCAAGATTTGAACTCTGAATTAAATACTGTAGGTATTTTGTCCAATGCTTTAATCATTCTACCAATCCATTGCATAAGGTTTGAGATGGATGGTTACACACACACGATCTAGAATCTGGAGAGTCTAGATTTTGGTCTATGTTGGCAAAGGTGAAATTCATATTTTATGTGCCATGCACACACACACACATCTCTCTGTGTGTGTGTAGGAAAAGGGCACATAAAAATGACCAGAAAATACGACTGATTGTAAAACCTAGAAGTGTAGAGCGGAGAGAGAGAATATGAAAGATTGAGGTTAATCCATTGAAAATCCAAATTCTAGCAATAACTTATCTCGAAATTTTAGATATGCAATGTTAAAACACAAACGGAGTTTTCCAAAACCAAACAACTACTAGGTGAAATTTAATATGATTAAATAAACTTTCGAAAGAGCAACCACAGTTAAAGGTACAGATGCCATGTTGTTGACGATAAGGCGCAGAGGAAGCCATGGTTAAATGGTAAGGAATAGTGGCGGGGGAGGTTTGAATGAAATATATGCAATCAATTATTTTTTCAGTAGTACGTCACTCACAGACATTCTTTCTACAGCACCAACAGTTTTTTTTCATATATACACTCTTTCACACACACGAAAGGAGTAAAGTTATTCGCAAGATGAAGAACGATTCTGCCAGTGTATCTATCTTTTACATATATATATATATAAATATTTTATATATATATATATATATACATACACACTTAACTAAAGTATAAACGATGAGATAGAAAGGATACATGACTCATGTCGGAGAAGCACTGGAATACAAATCAAACTTTAAAAAACTTTTCTTCCTGTATTTGGTCTAGTTATAATATATATTGGTCAACAAAACAACAACAATAATAATTAGAATATCTTCAATAATAAATAAATAAAGCGATTGAAGAATCTATTTTTCTTTTCATTCTTTTCTATCAATACAGCAAGCATGACACATAAAAATACATTTAAAATAGCAAATGTCGATAGCAACTGACTTTTAGGATTCGTTCATCATTTAACAATAAACATATTTTGGCTAGATAGGTGGAACCCACACAACGAAGAGCTGCTCGTTAATTACATTTTAAGTTAGAAATAATTCAGTTTTACATATTCTTTTAGGTTTGCTGGTAATGGAAGAGAATCGATAGAATGCAAGGATTTAGTTTGGCGAAGTCGGGTTCTGATGATTTGACGACAAAGATGTCCCAATTTTTTAGGTTTGTTTTTGGTAAATCTCACAAATGACCAATAATCAAATACTTCATCGATTAAATTTTGAACAATGGGACAATTAGCAAAAAGATTTTTGTAGTAAACTCGACTAGTTTTTTCGAGTTTTGCCCCCCACAGCACCAATAAACGAACCACACTCTTATAGAGATTGAGGAATTCTTCTGACGTTTGAAGAATGCTTTGGTACAGATTCATGTAGTCCTCTGTTTTCTCTAGGTCTAACGATGCGGGTTCCACTTTATGAACATACCTCATTTCATACATGGACAGGATACTGAGAGCGATACATAAAGGAAGCATAGATTGTTGTCGTCTTGAAGTATCGAAGTTATTTTCGAAATATAAGGAATTAGGCTCGGCTCCCATTGATAGCAACATCTCCATAATTCCAACAAATTTACATTGGTGTCCGAACAATCGAAGTTGGTCAGGATTCTGTTCCAAACAAATGACACCATTGTCAGTCCGTAAGTACTTGACGTTATTTCGAATCATCTTGAGACTGTGGTTTAGGGCAGTTTCTCCATTCTGGTCGCAAAGATTTATAAACTTAGAAGGGTAACGCCGAAGTAATCTGTCAACACAATCTAAATCTCCTCTCATGACAGATGTATGCAGAGGGATGAAGCCACTTCCAATACTTCTCTCGCACTGGTGTTTAGCGGGGGAATGTTCAATAATTATTTCCAGGGTTTCAACATCACCGAGTTCGGCGACAAGCTGGAGCGGAGAATCACCTTTAATGTCCACAATAGATAACTGCAAATCTTTCTTCATCATAAAATTTATAAGATCACGACCTTCTTGAAGATTTATAGCTCCAGATTTCATCGAATCCAAAACGGTGTGTATAAGGCGCCCTTTCGATGTTGGAAGATTAGGGCTGCATCCATTTTCTAAGAAAATTTTAACGAGTTCTGTGTTGCCATTTTTACAAGCCACTTCCACTGGAGCAGGTGTATTTCCAGGATTCAATGGAGTCACACTAATATCTGTTATGAAATCATTACAAAGTCTTCGCAAATCATCTGCGTCGCCATCCTGTACGGCACGCAGCAGCTGACCATACATTTTCGTTCTAGAGAACTGTTGTTGCCTCCTCCCTGCTCTAGGAATCTGTCTGCAGACTGGTACTATGGCTTGGTACTCGGCTAATTTACTTGCTGCTTACTAACAACCATAATATAAACATTAAGTGGCTGTCAGCCGCTGCTATAATAAAACTTTTCTACCACTGCTTATCATTATCCGCTAACCGACAGCAAAATCAGAAAATAAACAATTTGAATGGCACTAAAAGCGAACAGTTTGCCTCTAAAGTCATCGGAAAAGTATGTGAGAGTGGAAGAATTAGGTTCTGAATAAACTTTCCTGCTGAACATTTTTTTCTTTTTCTTTTTCTTGTGTTGTTCACTTCTGAAACCTTCTTCATGTGTCTTCACAGAATCACAGACATTCCCTTCCTTCAACCTTCACACATTTCATGGTTTCTAATCATACTTTCGTATTTTTGTCACGGAGCCATAGATACATTTTAACAACTTCCTTCAACAAATCGGTATGAAATTAATTAAAAATAACTAAATTATCTCAAATTTATTTTATTCTATTAAAAAGAAACAAAAAAAAAACATAAATAATAATAATAATAATTTAAAGCGCATTGCTTCATTTCGGGAAGAAATTTATAAACAAAACAATTATATTTCCTTTTCTTTACATTTATGATTTGGGAATCGAAACGAATGATTTCCTTTTAATGATGGGCAGGAAAGGAATGGAAATATAATTGTTATGCCTTCCCCATAAATATTAAAGAAAAGAGGTATGTTAATCGGTTCCAGTTAGATTTCGAAACCTTGTCAAGGTTTCTTCAGTTTGACCAATAATTTTTTTTATTCCTGTGCGATATTTCACTACATCTAGACAAAAATACACACATATCTTATTCACATATTAAATAATCACAAGTAATTAGAATCCAATCGGTACATTTTAAAATTAATCTCTGTTTTAAGCTATATTCGCTAAAACTTGGCACCAACATGACAAACAAAATTGTTGCAGACCCAAAATTATGTCGATGTTCTTTGAAACGGAAGTGAATGTTTGAGTAAACGCAAAGCTTCGAGGTTTGGCAACAAGCATCGACAAACATTGGCAGTGAACAGTAACAAATAAAATAAAAATAAATCACAAAGAAATCGATTCACATAATCGATGATAATGAAACAAGAGTTATCTTATTTTGCTATTATGTTGATATTGAACAAATACATTAAGTAAATCAGTCGTTGGTGAATGTTTCCTCATTCGCATTTTCGTCTCTGGCAAAATTTGATGGCTCCAATTTAAATCAACATCAACAATAATAATAAAAGGGAAAAGAAAGTAAAAATGAACAACACCGTCGCCATTATCAATTCATTACATTTAATACACACCAAATACCATAGAGGATGGGGAATGTCTCAAGGATTAACCAGGTGGATATCGGTCTAGACTGTTTGTGCGAGAAATGTACCTCGGTTGTTGTTGCTGTGTTGTTTTAGTTTCCTACCACACCTTCAGGTCAGCTCTGATCATGCTGGCTTATTTAATCAAAATTCCTCCTAGTTGTGACAATCTAGTCTTTTTCATTTTGTTTTTCAGACATATAGTAATTAATATCCCATTACGCAATATCCTACCCCAAGCATTTAAAAAACATTACAGTAAGGTGTGGTTTGAAGAGGATTTTGACTGCTATTTCTAGCATATCAGATGACCCTATACAAGTTCTTTCGTGGGTGGAAGGTGAGACTTTAACAGGATTATTTACAGTAGATTATAGGGAAATATAAGAATCGTTGTTGTTATTGCTTAGTCCCAGTCTAGCCCTAACTGAACAAACCTTTGATTGAAGACATTCTAACTGTCTATCTTGTCTTTTTTTTTTTTTTTTCGGCTATTGTATACCCTGGATTATCTTCTCCAGTATATCTTTTAAGACATTAAGGTGTGATTTGGGGAAGAATTAGCTGCTATTTCTAGCAGGTTAAGTGATTACTCCTTGTAGAGTATCACTCATTGGCTCATATACATATATCCCTCAGAGCATTATATTTGAAAAAATATTATCATCTTTGTTAGGAACAAGGTCCTTGCTTCTTTGGACCCTCCTGATGGAGTTGTAGGGACACTATCATGACAAAGGGAAGCATATTTCCCAATGACCTACAGTAAAGAATCCTGCTTAAGTGTTATCTTCCACCCACATTTACATCATCTCCCCATGACTACAAGATAGGAATCACTGGATTCCCATGAGGGATCCTTTATATTAGTGAATCACAACCTATTTTGCACCACAGACCAGTTTCTTGCAAAACAATGTTCCATGGATTAGGAAATCACATATATAATCAAACACAATAAAGTGCATAATATATAATTTAATTATTACATATATAAAGCAGTGAGCTGACAGAATCGTTAGTACACTGGGCAAAATGCTTAGCAGCATTTCATCCGTCTTTACGTTCTGAGTTCAAATTCCGCCAAAGTCAACTTTCCCTTTCATCCTCTCGGGATCAATAAAATAAGTACCAGTCAAGCACTGGAGTCGGTGTAATCGACTAGCCCTCTCCCCTAAAATTTCAGGCCTTGTGCCAATAATAGAAGGATTATTACATATATAATACATATATATATATATTGGTTTCAAATTTTGAGACAAGGCTAGCAATTTCAGGAGGAGTTAAGTCGATTACATCGACCCCAATGTGCAACTGGTACTTATTTTATCAACCCCGAAAGTAGGCAAAGTCGACCTCAGAGGAATTTGAACTCAGAACATAAAGACAGATGAAATACTGCTAAACGTTTTGCCTGGCATGCTAACGATTCTGCCAGCTTGCTGCTTTGATACATATAAATATATATTACATATATAATACATATATAATGCAAAAACACACTGCAGATGGCAATAGTCAATAAAATAGAAATAAATTTAAAACTTTATTCTTTTTGTGCTGCCCGGTACAAATGATCTGTGACCCAGTGCTGGTTGGTTTATGGTCCAGTAGTTGGGGATCTACTTTATGTGGTCGCTCAATCTGTTAGAAATAGTAGTCAATGTTACCCTCAAATCATACCCTACTATGTTAAAAAAAAAGAACTTGAATAATTTAGATATATACCTGGGAAAAAACAAAGAAAATATAGAAGATGAAATGGTAAGCAATTAAGAATGTCTTTGATCATAGGTCTGCTTGTTTGATTCCATTGTGATGTGGATAATTGGTCCTTTAACTCTATAGCAGCATCAGCAGAGAAGAAAAGCATGAGATGTGAAAAGATACTGTTGAAAACAAATTACTGTATTTGATGACATAAAAGATGCCTGAGCATATAAGACACACTCTAATTTCAGCAGCGCATATTCAGAAAAAAGTTTTTTAATGCATTAAAGCAGTGATTCCCAACATGAGGCATATGCCCCACCGGTGGGGCCTGAGAAAATTGTGGTGGGGTGTGGTGCTATAGTCGCCAGGCACAAGGTTCTCATTAAAGCAATTCACTTTTTTTTCTTAGTCAATAATGTACTTTCTTTTTGTACGCAGTACTTAATAAAAGAATTACCGGTAGATTCTTTTGTATTAAATAATTGTGATAAAATATTAAAAATAAAGTTGTTTTTTTCCAACCACTGATGGGGCATACATTTTTCTGGAAAGTTATAGTGGGGCCTGGGGGAAAATAGGTTGGAAAGCACTGCATTAAAGTATATAATATAGGCCCAACTTCACATATAGGACCTGAGGTAACTTTTTGAGACATATTTTTTGGAAAAAAAGAGTATCTTCTATGCCATCAAATATGGTAAAGAGGGTGTTATTGTTTAACCTGAAGTCCCATGATTAAAAGATATTCTATGACCACCCTATCTTTTTTTCAGACAATGTGTCCTTTTTTTTAAGATGATGCACAGTTAGATTTCAAAATAATTGGCTGTTATTTCTAGCATGTTGAACAACCACATAGAAGCCTCTTTGTTGGCTTCTAAATGGAGAAGTGATGCACAGAGAAATCACTGATAACAGAAATGAAGGGTAACCAGCGTGAGCGTCATATGTGTGTGTGTGTCTGTGTATATATCTAACATGTTTAACATGATCTTTGCCGTCAGCCACATCTCGTTCTCACCGTCTACCCACTGCATTCATGCTGCAAATAAAGCTTGCGGCATCCTCTTCCTCATCCGTCGCTCTTTTGCCACCCTGACACCATCAATATTTCTTCTACTTTACGTATCGTTGGTGCGTCCTATCCTGG
>JAOPUL010002510.1:24353953-24368078 GCA_027564515.1 Octopus rubescens
AGAACCATGTGGTTGGGAAGCAAGCTTCTTACCACACAGCCACGCCGCGCCTATATATATATATATATATATATATACACACACACACACACACACACAAAAAGTGTTTGAGCGTGTGTGTATGCGTGTGCCCACACGATGGTTATCAAAGGAACAAGTTTATATTTGATTAATTTTTTTACATTTACAAGAGGCACACTCTTGCAATATGTTGCTAGAAATTTTAGATAACACTGACAGACTTTCTTAAAAGCAATCAGTCAATTACGAAACAATCCAATAATCTAGGTTGAGAACTATTTGTGAAATTATGGTGTAAACCTGGAGCCTTTACAGACATTGTTTGAACACACCTGCATTACAGCAACTTACCCCACACTATATTTCATAATAATAGGCAAAATTATGTTTTATTAATGAATTGAACAAAAAAAGAACTTTCCTGTTCACATCCATATTAGTTGAAATTTTTGAACTATCATCAACAAAATTAACCAAAACAGATGAGTGCAGTTATTATATAAACAATTGTCTATTTAAATCTAAAGGATTCTCTACATGTCACTTGAAGAGACCCTACAGTTTAACTAAATAATAAACTGCATGGTTGCCAGGTGGAAATTTAAAAGTAAAGGAAGGAGAGAGGACTATCTTAGAATACAGAATCTTCCCATATATTCCTCATCCACAGCCACTTTCCACTTGGATTGTTTGTTTAACATATTTGGGAAAATTCCAAGAGCTGTTTATTTGAAAAAGGTCCATTGAACTAACTGAAAAATAAGACTACATGTATCTGCAGTGACCTAATGAGACCACATTTGAACAACTAAAAACTTAATACACACACATAAACCCACATATAAGTGATTAAAGAGAAAATGACAGATTGATTTTACAAAATAACAGAATAATACAACTAGAAAATCTCCAAGGGAACCAGTAATTATTTTCTATCAGAATTGTTGAGGTTTAACAATATTAGTCATTTCACAGATATTACCAAAGTTAAGGTTTTAAACATGGTAATTCTAATAGCACACCAAATTGAGATCATGTTCAGAGTATTGTATCAATTATTATTTACATTATCATCATCGTTAAGGCGGCGAGCTGGCAGAATCATTAGCACACCGGACCAAAAGCTTAGCGGCATTTCTCTCGACTTTACATTCTGGGTTCAAATGCCGCCAGGGTTGACTTTGCCTTTCATCCTTTCAGGGTCGATAAAATAAGTACCAGTTGAGCACTGCGGTCAATGAAATTGACTAGCCCCTCCCTCCAAAATTTTAGACCTTGTGCCTATAGTAGAATGAATTATCATTAAGCTTATTAGCATCGATGTAATCGACTAAACCCCTCCCCTGAACTGGCTGGCCTTGTGCCAAAATTTGAAACCATTATTATTATTATTAGAGCAGCAAGCTGGCAGAATCGTTAGCACACCATAAAAAGTGCTTGATGGTATTTCTTCCGGCTCTATGTTCTGAGTTCAAATGCCGCCAAAGTTGACTATGTCTTTCATCCTTTTGGGGGTCGATAAAATAAGTACCAGTTGAGCACTGCAGTCAATGAAATTGACTAGCCCCTCCTTCCAAAATTTTAGACCTTGTGCCTATAGTAGAAAGAATTATCATTAAGCTTATTTATTAGCTGACTTATTAGCACTACTGTATTATCAAGGAAAGTACAGTATTGGCAATTAATGTTTCTCGAGCTTTCCTTTAATTTAACTCAAAGTTAGTGATCTTTCTCAGTCAAGGGTTCACATCCTATCACTAGCACAGTGCAGATTCCAACAATTAAGATTCAACTTAGTGCCACATAATCTTTTCTAAATAACAAGGCCTCGTGAACCTGATGCTTAGCTCCAGTTTCTGTGTTTCTAAATAGATGAGAGACATGATTATCCCCTCAATACCTTCTCCTGATCATTTGTAGATAGCTTTTTATCTCAGTCAGCCAACAATTTACTCAGTAATCCTCAAGTTCGCTGTTGCAATTAGTGAACTATACCACCCACCTACTGACCCATAGTATCTACTTAGAACTAGACAAGACAACAAAGGAACCTGTTTGTGTCTGCACAATCTACTACAGATAGCCACAATCTCCCTCGATTCACACCCTACTGTCTTACAAAAGGAAATATGCATCAGATAATGTGATCCTAAACACACAATACCTGAAGAAAAAAAACGGGATAGTCACATATCTGTAGTACCAGTGACAAAATATAACCCAAAGGCCACACTGCCAGTCTCTTGCTATCTTATTCACTGAGATGTATGTAGCCTTGTAGTAAATAGTTATTACCATATTGGTACAGCTCATTACAATAACCAACAGGAGAACTGTTATAATTAACAAATTACATAAGTCAACATTATATATGTATTCTTACATATGATAATTAATAAAGATTATGATACGTCCAGTGATAAGTTCAGACTTAGGAAAGGCAACAGGAAATCTTTTACTTCCTATGAAAATACTGTAAAAGCTTCCATAGTGGATTATGAGGATCTCTCTTTTGACTCAAAGGTAATCCTATATATTTGCTTCACTGTATTACAGCTCTTTACATCCTGAGTTCAAATCCCACTTGGCATAACTTTTGCCTTTATCCTTCTGGAGTCGATAAAATACCAGTTGTGTAAAGGAGTCTACATAGCTTTAGGCTGATGTACATCACCTGCATGTGGCTGTTTAGTCTAAACAACAAACAAGTATAGAGGCCTATGAGCACTAAATTTGAAAGGATGCACAATAGAAGACAGCATTGGTATTGTCCAGGAAAAAAAAACAAAGAAAAGTGAAAAGTTTTCAGAGAAATTAAATCCATTTATTTTACCTTCATCCTCATCATCAGTTTCTTCATCATCGTCTGAGTCATCATCCTCTTCTAGATCTTCAGGATTAGGGTTCTCCTCCATCATAACTTCATCACTTTTACAATGGAACTGAGATTTCACCTCATCACCTTCAGATTCACTGCCAGAACAAGAAAGCAATGCAGAAGCTTTACCTAGTGCATCTCTCTTTAATCGTTCTTCTTCCATTTCCAGTAGCACTTCATGTAGTAACTTTCCAGAAAAGCTGGGTATCTATTTGTTTTTTTTTTAATCTGGGCCAAACAGAATCATCTGTAAAAAATATAGTATCATCATTTGAAACAATACATAACAAAAACCAACAATACTGTCCTTAAAAGATGGAAAATTATCAATTTAGGCTTCTCATTAACAAAAATATTTTAATAGTTACATCTCTATTACATTTTGATTTGCTTCATCACCAATCATTAGCAAACGTTTTATTCTTGGGTGATATGTTATATGATATAAGACAGAATTCAAACTATGAGCCTATACTTCTAAACCAGCCTGGCAGTATTTACACATCCAGGAATAAGATACTTGATGAAGACTGGCGAAATCAATCAAAATGGAGTGTAGATGTAAATCATAAAACAATATTTCATCCCTAAACATGTAATTGTCTAAAAAATGAACAACTCATCTCTGCCAATAAATTATAGAGTAGTGAAATGACAAAGGTGGTTATAGTTAGTGATGAAATACACCACAGTACTAATTCACATCTTACAACACCTCCCACCCCATTAGATCACACAATTGTCTTTAATCAAGTTCAGGGTTGATACATTAAGTTCCAAAAATATAGTCCTTTAATATAATAAATGAAATAGGGGTTGTGTCTCAGAAAGCAATAATTGTAAGGGCATTAGAGAAAGACAAGTGTACAGAATATTAAGCTGTGCTATATTTTAATTTGCTACATCACAGTTTCAAGTTCAAATTCTATCAGTAAATTATTTCATCCCCTACTTCCTTTCTTTCTCACAGTCTCAATATAATCCCATACCATCTTATTTCCCCCTGGATACCTTCTCATTGTGCCAATGGCAGCCTTCACTACTTATATTCATTTCACTATCCCCCCCCCCTCCCATGTGCCTCTGATCTTATCCCTGGCACTGTGCATTTCTTGCACACTCCCCACCACCTGTGCTGTCACCTCCCTTTTCAATCTGATTTTCTCAACATTTCCTCTTCCAAACTGGTATTCACCATATCTTTATCTAGCTGCCACTATCCTTTCACACTCTTGCAATCTTACCTAACCAATCTCCCAGTCTAATCCTCTGAACCACTTTTGTCCACTTTCCTGTAACTAAGAGTACTCCATGAAACCTCTTCACTATCTTCTTCCCATTTCCATCTGTGGTAGCCTTATATCTCCTCTTGTGAGATTCCTGTTTCTGTCCCTCTATCATACTTTAACCTATCATCCCCTGGCATGAAGCCACCTCCCTCAATACTACACTCACTTCAGTTGAGGGGTCTTGCCTTGCAAGTTACATACTGACTTCACCAGTGCCAGTGCCAGTGCTATGTAAAAGTAGTTGGCATTAGGAAAGGCATCCAGCTGCAGAAATCATGCCAAGGCAGACATTGGAGCTTGGTTCAGTCTTCTGGCTCGTTGGCTCCTATCAAACCATTCAATCCATGTCAGCATGGAAAACAAATGTTAAATGATGATCAGATGATATGTGTGTATTTATATTAATGACTCTTACAGGACTAGTGTGGTTACAATCTTCTTTTTTTTCATGGAATCTCAATTTGTTTTCTTTTCATAGAAACTGATGACGATGATGATGATGTCAATAAAAGTGTTTGTGACAAAGCCAGCCTTTTAGAAGAAGACTCTTCTGATCAAGGAGATGGTGATGATTGTCCAATTTGTTTAAATCGGCTAAAATATCAGGATATTGGAACTCCAGAATCATGTGACCACAGTTTTTGTTTAGATTGTATTCAACTTTGGGCCAGGGTGAGTTACAGGACAGGTTTATTTGTTTCCCTCCAACTTCTGAATTTCTAGTCACTGTAACAGTGTAACAGTATTTCTTTATAAAACTTTTGTCTTTAGTCTATAAAAGAATATTTTATTGAATAAATGTGTTGAAGAACTGTAAATATTTTTTATGTAAGAAAATTGAAGTTTCATAAATTGGCTTTTTTTTTTCAATTTAAACTGTTTTGCACCATCGGAATATGGTGCAAAGATTTTTGTAAAAAAGGAATTAAACAGAAGAGGATCTGTTACTATGATATAATCTGTAATACCATTCTGTTTGTTGCAGTATGTGGATGGGTGTTAAGTATGGATTGAAATCAAATACATAATTGAACATTTCAAAATAGCGAAACAATGTTATAAAAGCTATAAACAGAACGTTTATAGAACATGGAATTTCCATGAGTCTCACTAGTTATAACTGTGTTGTGGAATTTCAAAGTAGCAGAAACTCTTCTAATAAGTAGAAGAGGTGTTTTCACTGATTTGGACATGTGTAAATAGATAATACGTACTGAGTGAGGGAAGTGTTGAAATAAGTGCATTGATGAACTGATGATATGAATTACATGTCCCAGTGAACAGTAACACCTTGAATGCACATTATGACCCTGGGATCCGATTGTCCTGGCTAGTTGAGAGGTGTAAGCCAACCCATACCAGCAAAGAACACGGATGTTAAATGAAGATTATATGTATGTTTGTGTGTGTATATATAGATATATATATATATATATATATATATATATATATACATACATACATACAAACATACATACACACAGATATAGTTGTACTACTTAGGCACTTCTATTTCCATTTGACATTTCTTCACTGTTTTTATACATATACTGTCATTTAATTGTGTGTGGATGTCTGAATTATTATAATAGCAGACAACCAGCTGAGAGATCTATTGTTCATTTACCAACACTCTGTCCTGTTCCTTGGTCAACATACATTTACTTTAAAATAATTGCCAAGTAGTTCATTTAGCTGTAGTCATCCATGCTGGAAGTTAAGAAGAACTGATCACTGTAAGTAGTGGCACCACT
This sequence comes from Octopus rubescens, assembly GCA_027564515.1. Taxonomy (NCBI): domain Eukaryota; kingdom Metazoa; phylum Mollusca; class Cephalopoda; order Octopoda; family Octopodidae; genus Octopus; species Octopus rubescens. Next base: position 24,359,896 of record JAOPUL010002510.1, read on the forward strand.
ATGAATTTGACATGTTTTGGTAGCTTCTACTGCTGAGTTGAATTCCTCTTGTGGCTATTTTTGGGAGGCACTGTTTCTGCCAAGTTTAGCTGCTGTAGATGCACTAGATAAAGAAATTATGTTTCACAGAGACACCTCCATAACTGAATGGATTATGGGAGACATCACACTACCGTTGACAGTTATTTTTTTTTTAGTAACATTTAAACGCTATGTTTAACATATCCTATTTCACCGTTCAAAGTATGTCTGGTAAAACTACAACAAAGTCTTGAGATTGGCTTTAGAGGTGGAATAATTGAAAATTAAAACACAAAGGGTTCTTAATTGTAACCTTGGCTCCTTCATTAATACAACTCTTTAAGCCAAGCACCACCATTGGGCTGCGAGGCGATGCTGGTCGAGTGATGCCTCTAACCGCTCCAGGGTAGACTTGCGTAGGTTTTTTAATGATCAATGATGATGACAATTATTATATACAGTATATATACAATATCCTACTAATACAGTATTCTATTAATTTGGTCATTGGCATTATCATGTGTCATTTTGTACTACATATATATCTCATAAGAATATAAGCAGTTTAAGAGAACTATAGTTTTTGTTACAATTAATAATGATAGGTAGAAAACTGGTCTGGAAATCTTTGCTAAAATTAACAATGTAACTCTTCAAAAAGAATGCTAGGTTGTTTACTATTACTACTAACGATGATGAGGATGACAACTGTGACAACTAAAGACAGTATATCATCCCACTCTCCAATTAATTAATTATTTATTTATTCATTCGAATTCTTTCTTGGCTAGGTTTTTCAACCTTTGTTTATTGTAAAAAAAACCCCCAGATAGTAGAAATGTAGGGGCGGCACAGGTCCCAGGATAGGGGGGTATTCAGCCACAGCCTGCGGCAATGACCACTGTGGTAGCCACTCCATCTCATGGGGCTTGTTTCTCTGGCGGAGGAAGGCTGTGGTTCGAGGACCAAGGATACCAGATGTCTTGACGGCTACCGGCACAAACTGATAGCGGCTGGCCAAGCTCCTGTACTTACGGGCCTTTCTCTCCTCCGCATTGGGGGCTGCGACACCGGGGTTTGTAGCAGAAGCCGTGAGGTTGGTGCTGGAGAACGTCTTGTCCCAGATCTACCTCCCTCGAATGGGAAGAGGGTTATCCTGTCTGGGCCCTTACTGTCCCCGCGGTCAAGATCTGCAGGCTCAAGTTGGAACGGGAAGCCGGCCGCGTCAAGGCCTCTTCTGACAATGTCATTCAAGGCGGCATGTCGGTGGAATCGGACCACGCTAAGGATGCAGGTCGAATATGTCCACTTCTGCTCTGCAGCAATATTGGTGCGGAGACTGAGGCGCTGGGCCACCCTGATGCGGGTGCACTCATCATCTAGAAGGGTACCGGTAGATGAGGAGGGCAACGCATTGAGCCAAGCACCACTATTGGGCTGCGAGGTGGTGCTGGTCGAGTGATGCCTCTAACCGCTCCAGGGTAGACTTACCTAGGATGTTGTCCCAGTTACGTTGGACATTCGTGATCTGGGAGACCGCTAGCCCCAAAGTGGCAAGGGCAGGCTCGGTTTACTGGTCGACATCCGTCATGGCTGACCCGTGGAGTATGTCACCAAGGAGATTGTGGCTGGAGGAGACCGAAGTGAGGTAGGCCAACAGAGCCAGGCCCACCGCTGTTTGCAGACCAAGGCCACCGAGTCTGATGGGCAGTTTGGCCTGCAACCAGCCAGCGCTGCCAAAACTGACATTGCAGATCAGTTCGGCACAGCACTGGATGTCGCTGTCAAAGTCACTGAGGCGGTCTGTGTACGGATGACAAGATGCACTCCACTGTCCAACTATCAGCTTTACTTAATAGATTTCTTTATTGGTTTTATGATAAAATATTGTTTCCAAGTTGAACTACATTTCTACATATATGCATGTCATAAATTGTGCATAATTTGTTTTTTAATAAATAGACAAAAAATTCATGTTGTATTTTTTAAGGAGTAAATTTTTTCTTTTCATCAAATAATTTTTTTTACAAAAGATATTGCATAGAATCTTTAAAAGTAATTTATATTGCATTAACAAAAATTTTAAGGAACATTTTTGTGTCTTAATAATTCCAATTTTTATTTCTTTAGAATGTCAATACTTGTCCTGTAGATCGACGAGAATTTGAGTTAATCTTGGCTAGACATGCTGGTGAAGATGAGATTTTTAAAAAGGTATGTTATATTTTTTTGAGAACAGTAAATATTATATTCATTCTGTATTTTATAACCAATAACCATGTTTGTATTCTAGAATTAGTTTTGAATTAACAATTCTCAGGTTTCTCTTTGATTTGTTTTACTAATTAATATTGAGTTAGAGATCTAGATTTCTCAGTTTTATTATTACGGTGCCAATAAAAGTTCTAGACTATTTAAATGTATCTGTGTGATACAGTTTGGCTCAGTTCTTCTCTAAATTAAGGCTCACTGACAAGCACACTTGTCAATGAGCCTTTGGAAAACTGCATGCTTCTGGAAATTATCATTTTTATTATAGTAACTGCACTTGTTACTACAAATAACTTGAGTTTAATGTAAAGGTGGAACCTGTTGTTATATAAAAACATGGGTATGAGGATATGTTTAAAATTATGTTGTGGTTTATCTTTTGAATTATTGTCAGTAACTCAGGTAATGTCAAAACTGAATTTTAGGTTCCAAGTTAAATTTCCCATGTGATGGTCAACTATAAATACTTGCAGGAATCCTGTAGTTCAGTTTTGAATGGTTTCACATCCTGTACTGTGTGGAAGAAGCTACAATGCCTACTTTTTATGCATAATCAATTAATGTACTTTGATTGATACATTATATGACACATTCTCCCCTCTTTCTTCTCACCTAGAAATGGCTTGCTCCTCAATCTAAATATTTTTGAATCATAACCAATAAATATTATTGAAGGCTTGATTGTGATTTTCATAAAGTATTATCAGATTGCAATTAATATATTTAATTAATATTTGTGTTCAAATTTGCTTTTCTTTTATCTTGTTTATTTAGATTCCTGTAGCTGAAAAGAGTTTTGAGGCTGAAGAAGATGCAGGTGAAACAGAAAATGATTTGACTTTCTGTGAAGTTTGTGGCCAAAGTAACCGAGAAGATAGGCTTTTATTGTGTGACGGGTGTGATCTAGGGTATGTTAATTATCAGTATTGTGTGATGGAGTGGTTTATGTTAATTACCATTGTATGTAATTGAGTCAGTAATATTGTGTGATGAGTGTGATAACAATCTTAATTTCAAAGACTTGTTCAACATTTTATAAATTTTTATTTATATTTAAATGGTGGATTGGTAGTATTTCTTGAACATTGAATAAAATACCTTGTGGTATTTGGTTATGTCCAGTGGTGAGCTGGTCTCTGCATTCACATAAATCAATTATTAACATCTTTTTTAAAGTGTGAACCAGTCGTTAGTTTCTTGCTGGAAGCTGAAACGAAACTTATTCAGGAAAGTTAGGGTGTTAATCACACTACAGAATCCAGTCTATTTGCTGTATAAAATTGTCCCTTTTAAAATCAAGCTTGGAAGATTTATTAGCATTATTTACTGTGATGAAACCAAATGTACAAGTGTGTATATGTATTTGGATACTTGTATGTATTGTTTGTTAATGTGTGTGTTCCCTCCTCACCTTCTATTCTTTTACATCTACATCTGATACTGCCACCTCTTCCCTCCTCTCCACAATACTTGAACCTGTTATGTATGAGGGACATATCAATCTTCCTTTGGCCCCTCTCTCTCTCTCTCTCTCTCTCGCTCCTCATCCTCTTGCACCACCCTCTTGCTTGGCAGTACTCAGCTGGAGGACCAAATTGGTGAAGCATCATATCCTATAAATAAACTTTACAGCAAATAAACTTTATCACTCTTCCAAACATTGATTTATTTTTTCCTCAACATTGCTCATCACAATTTTTGTTAGACTCAAGATTTTACCATTATTTTAATGTTGAAGAAGAGATAAATTGCCAAATTCTTCAAAATCTTTTATTCAGAATCCTTGGTTAACAGTTTTGTAACTCAGTGTAGCTGAATGAACTGGTTGTTGAAACTTTGGCAGCTCACCACTAGTTATGTCTGTATATTCAGAGTTCAACTCACACTCAGGTCAACTATACTATTCCTCCTTTTGAGGTTGATAAAATGTCTCAGACTGAAATAAGGGGTTGATTGACTAAAAGCCTTGATGTTGACAGCAATCCAATAACTGAAAACTATGGGTAAAAAAATAGATTTTTTAGTATTTCATATAAGAATTTAGTTTGTAGCTAACACTTTTGAAAACGGCTTTTTTTATCAATTGAAAAATTACTTGAAAAAGAAAAAAAGATTAAAGCAATTTTTTTTTACTTTAAATAAAAAGCTTGTTTTTAAGTTTGTTCTTTGAACATCTTGAACAGATTTCACTGTGAGTGCTTGGACCCACCTCTTGATAGTGTTCCAGTTGAAGAGTGGTTCTGTCCAGATTGTGCTGAAGCTAACGATTCACACCGTAAGTAATAGAAATGGAAGAGAAAGTTTGTGGAAATGACAGTGTTGCCATGTCCTGATGTTAAACTAGGATACTGTGTGTGTGTGTGTGTGTGTCATCTTTCAGTTGCTGTTGTTTTTGTTGTTTTAATACTTTCGTGCATTAAATTATGCACTCTTCAGGTTCATGTAGTAGTTCTGACATTCATGCTTTACAATTTATGACTCGTAAATTGTAAAGCATGACTCTCATCACTACTACATGAACTTGAAGAGTGCATAATTTAATGCATGAAAGTATTAGTTCAATCAGAATGAACATTTAACATTCTATCATTTTATTATCTTATATTATTATAAGATTGTAAATAAAACATGAAAATCAAAGTTGGAATTCCTTTTATTAATATATTCTTCTATACACAATCGTACACACCCATATATATATATATAAAAAACACCAACCATCTATACTGGATGTATTTTAAAAGGCAGGCTATTAGCTATATCTAATCAGTATGATGTTGCACTAAATGTGGATGCTTTTTGGTGGCTAGATAGCTAAAATCTGTTGGATATGCAATATTTATCTGCAAGACATGCTACAAGTGAGGTGAGAAGACATTAATGATGTCAGTTGTAGAATATAATGTAGTAAAGTTGGTGCATGTAGAAGGGGGAGGATAAAGAACTGAGAATGTGATACAAGATTATAAAATAGGTTTACAGTTCAGTATATTACCTCATATAGTCTTAGCAGCCTATTCCATCTTAAAGTAAAGGGCTCAAGAGCAGTTCTCTTAACTGCTCAAGGCTGTAAATCTTGACGGGGAGGTTAAGTACACCTGAGGACACATGTGCCACCCAGAGCTGCACCAGGTTTCAGTTTGATTTAGCTTAGTTTCTATGACTGGATGCCCTTCCTAACGCCAACCATTTTACAGTGTGTGCTGGGTGCTTTTAACATGCCACTGGTACGAGCATCTTATCATGGCACCAGCACTGCAAAATTCTGCTTAAGTTTTTTAACAGTAGATACCCCCATCATATCCATATGCTAGTAAAGGAACCTCTGTGCAACCTCTTGTTATGAGAAATAGCAGTTAAATTCCCACTAAAATCACAACTATCTTTAAAAAAGGACTCATTGGACAGTGTAGTCTTAGATGTACGAAAAGAGGTGGTGGTTTTGGTTGGAATGTCATTGATCATAGTTTTATTACAAAACACCTTCATATCCATAACCTACCCATTTAGTATCCTCAACTTTTTCTGTCCTAGTTTATTGTGGAGTGGGTTACAAAAAATGAACAAGTACAATTAGTAGTGATTTTATTTAACATAAGAATGAAACATTCACAATACAGTTGTTGATGTTTATTTATTGAAAGACTCTGCATAAATCTCTTTTGTTTAGGTCGAGTATTGAATGATTTTGAATATGATGCACAATATTTATTAGAAGAAAACTCCCCCTCAGAAGCTCTTCCTTATCTACGTCCAAGACGAAGACAAATTGCTCGCACAAGGATCAGTGAAAGAGTTCGCGCTCGCATTCAAGAGTATCGTGAAGGCTTAGCACGTCTTGTATGTCATGATAAAGATTCTGGAGCGTTTGAGGTATGACCTGATTTTTCTGCTTTGTTTCTGGTCTGCATTTATTATCATTCCTGCATTTTATTCTATTCTCTATGTTTTATTCTATTCTCTATGTTTTATTCTATTCTCTATGTTTTATTCTATTCTCTATGTTGCTTTGCTTTTCTACCCAAGGAACTACACAGTTTATTGCAGATCCTATTGTATTGCCAGAATTAAATTTCAAGATACAAAAAATGTCTTGAAAAATGAATTAAAAGCAATTTTTTGGTGTATACTATAAACAATATATCAGCTTATTTTTCTTTATTCTATTATTATAATGATAATAGTAACGAACAGTTTTAGAATTTGGAGACAAATAACTAACAAGACTGCAAATATCTCAAAAACTACATAGTATTAAATTAGACACTATATATTGATGATATTAAGGTATCTAATTAATAGATAAAAAATTAGTGACAGCAGCAGTAGAGCTTTGTTTCTTATTGGTGTAGGTTTGAAGATGTCTTGATAGAGCTGGTGTTTATCTTCTAATTAATCTATTGTAAAATAACTGCTATTTAATTTGTAGTTTAAATTATGTATTGAACTAAAAGATAGATCAGAGTATCTATTATGATATGTATTATGTTGTGTTAAATAAAAGAGGTTACATTATAGAGTTCTATTTCAGAACTCTGGTGTCTGTGAACTGGTTTTTAAGTTGTTAGTTGATGGCTGCAGTTTAAGTAATAAATCAATTATTAATTGAATGCCTTAAAGAACAATTCTGTTATAAATATTGGCTGATGTTCTTGTACAAATGAATTTTGTTGTATGTCTTTCAGAGCGGGAGTACATCAACAGAATTAAGTCGAACACGAAGTCAGACTCGGCAGTCAGAGGCAAGCAAAAAACAATCAACAAGAAGGAAATCCAAAAGATTGACATCTGGTAAAAAAAAAGTTCTCTCCAGGAGAAAACAGCAACGGCGTGCCAAGACCATAAAAAAGGTTTTTGCTTTATCTATGTCTAATATATAATTAATATTTGAAATGAGGATTGCTATTGGCAGTCATTAAGGTGCAGGCTTAACTGATGATCTGTAATTTATTTTTACACACATCATTTTCTGCAGAAAAGAATATACCAGAGTATTACTGGTACCTAATCAGTATTTGGTTTATATAGCTATCTAATTAAGAAGGTTGCTTTTCATTCATGTGGTTCCAGGTTTGATCCCACTACGAGACCTTGGGCAAGTGTTTCCTACTCTTTGGAAAATGGATGTAAAAATGATGATATGTATATATATATTTGAAACCATGATTATTATTATCATAATAATTATTATTATTGTGCTGGTAGCATGTAAAAAGAACCCAGAACACTCTGTAAAGTGGTTGGCATTAGGAAGGGTATCCAGCCATAGAAACTATGCCAAACCAGACACTTGGATTCTGGACAACTCTCCAGCTGACCAGCTCCTGTCAAACCGTCCAACCCATGTCAGCATGGAAAACGAATGTTAAACGATGATGATGATATATAGTGTGTGCATCTGTAACTATGTTTCCTATTGCAAACTGGTGTGATGAGCTACATCCCGCAATGAGAAAAAAAATGGTAGCTGTTAGGAAGGACATCCAGCTGTATAAACCATGATAAGGCAGACTTTGGAGCTTAGTGCAGCTTTCCGGCTTGTCAGTACATGTTGAACTGTCCAACACATGTCAGCATGGAAAAAGGGATGCTAAATAAGGATAATGACTGAAATAAGTAGTGGACGTCTCTATGGTGAAGTAAGAGCCTTGAAGCCCCGCCTTCAGCTTGGCTGCAATCCAGTTATTGGACTCAGTAAATCAGCAATCTGAGATATTCAGATTATGAAAGGATGAAACTACTGAAAACTATTTCTTTACTGTCTATTGTTTCTATCTGCTTACTATTTTTAGTTTATCTGAAATTGGTGTGTGCATATATATATATCATCATCATCATCATCATCCTTTAACGTCTGTTTTTCCATGCAGGCATGGGTTAGACGGTTTTGA
>JAOPUL010002510.1:24370506-24381803 GCA_027564515.1 Octopus rubescens
TTCCCATTTCAGAGGCAACTTACTTTCAAAGTATTTACCCATTATGCGCCCTTTTGGCTGTATTACATAACAGACAAACAAGCATGCAAGCAATCATGCAAGATCAGAATTTTAGTAGTATATAGATATATGTAATTGTGTTTGCATAAAGTATATATAAGGTATTTCCTGCAACTGTAGTGTGTCTTGCCTGTGAAACATGCTGCTCTTTGAATTGAACTCTCTCAAACAACTTGCACTAAGAACATTTTAATATATCTATACATACTACACATTTTAAAGAAACCAAACTTGTAACACTACTTCCTATTTCCTATACATGAACAATCACAGTAACAGCAATAACTTGGTTTTACTGTTTGATCACTGATACCTTTTGCAATTTAATCATGAATCATTGCTGATTTTTTTGTACTGTTTTCTCCCATATTATGTAGTATTTTCCTTAAATGCTGAAAGTAAGTTTCTTTTCTATATTTTTTATAACAGGTTGCCAGATGATAAAGCCAACAGTAGTCTTTTCTCTTGTCAGAGTAGTAGCTCTGGTGCCAGTAACAGCAGCAGTGGTGTTGGTGGGGCTGGACTTGATTTGTTAGGAACTATTATGATGGAACAAAGTATTCTTCATATGAAAAGTAAAGACATCAAAATAAACCGAGATGGTATGTGGGACTCCTAAAACTAATCCTTGACTTCTTTTATATCTTCTTAGATGATATACACTGCCCTTTATAAATTATTCTAAATTAACTGAATCAAAACCAGTTCTAACAACCCAGTAGCACCATCTATTGACACTGTAATTAAATACTGCTCAAACATAATTTACTGACATCATTCACATGATAATTAATAATTGAATCAATAAAAGTATCTAAGGATTAAATATACCGTCACATAGTTGTTGACGGTGTGACAACCCTGCTTGATTCAAGTTCCTGACTTGGCTGGTTCTGGTTGACAGTACCTTATTTATGTACCTGTCTTGAATTACAAATCCTCTGCCCACAAGTAAATTGCCTAATCTGGAGCAGAGCTACTAAGGTTGCCTAGTGTTTGACTCGTGACTATTCTGACAATTGCTGCAGCCAAACTACTTTGTCCCTTTGGACCACACCAGTGAAGCTGAGAAGTGTGGTTTCTGGTGTTTGGGTGGCCTATGAGCTCCAAACTCTCAGCACCTGGCTTGCACCTCAACACATGGATACCAAAGCAGACTCATTGATAGTACTTGTTAATTACACAGCACTTCTGTTGCATGTGATGGTGAACTACTGCTATATGGTACCTATGGTTCAGTGGATTTGGCTAATGATAGATTTTTGTATATACTTAATATACAACTGAGTGGTGTCTAAAATCATTGGAGGTGTTTATATTTTGATGTACACTGCATACTCAATTACAGTAAGCTTCATGCTTATTACTAAGAGGCTTTTGTTGTTAATTTCACTTGAATATAATGTAGACATAAATATCACAGTAGATATTTTCTTTATAATTCATGATTGTTTTGATAAAACTGTCAGTCTTGTTTATACCATTCCTCAATTTTTATGTACTGTAATTCATATCAAACCAGATAAAGTTTCATGATGGTAACTAGTGCAAGGAATGAGACTTTGTTTCCATGTAACTTTTCAAATATTTCATAATTTTGCACATGCAAAGGAATCAACCAATTTATTTGCTATTTTTAAAATATTTTGTTTAGGCGCTTAAATTCTGGGATGTCCTTTCCATTTCTATACTACGTTTTCATTGGTTTAATCTCTGATTCTAAATGTAGATGTAAATTTTGTAATATCTTTCCATCTCTTGAGACAGGGTTAATGGTCTGAAAAAGGTAGGTTAATCTGAGATAATTTACTTTTGTATTTGAAATTCTGTTGAACAAGAATTCTTTTTAAATGATGCACTCTTCTTTTTTAGGTACATTGACTGCCAAGAAACCGGTTCCTGTCAGTGTAGAAGAATGCCAAAGCAAACCTTCACAGTTGCATTTTGATTACTCAACATCTAAAGAAGATGAAAATTCCAAAATCCAGGTGGATAATGATTCTGAAAAGAATTCAGAATCTCCTGAGGAGGAAAATTCTACCACTTCTGTTGCAAGTTCTCAGACTAAAAACAATCATGGACTTGAAAAGATTCATAACAGTTCTAGTGAGTCAAAAGAGGAAAGATCTCCTGTAGCATCTGGCGAGAGTGAACCAGAGGCAAAGATATCTGAACCTGAAGAAGAAGAAGAAGAAGTAGAAACAGAATGTTCTGAAACTGTTGATGAAAATCTGGCTTGTGTAAATGAGGAAGGGGAAGCAGAAGAGGGTGAAAAAGAAGAGGAGGAAGTTGAAAGGGAAGAGGAGGAAGGTGAAAGGGAAGAGGAGGAAGTTGAAAGGGAAGAGGAGGAAGGTGAAAGGGAAGAGGAGGAAGGTGAAAGGGAAGAGGAGGAAGTTGAAAGGGAAGAGGACATGGATGAGGAGGAAGAATGTAAAGGAAATGTCAGCGATGACACTAAAACTACTAACAATAATAACAAAAGTGTTGGAGATGAAAGTCAGGAAGAAACAGAAGACAGTTCACAGGATGGTGTGTTAGATGCAGCGACTGTGAGTAATAATTCGGATGGTGAGGATATCAAGAGTGCTTCACCGGATACCGAAGTGAACAGTCAGCTATACAAGAGTGATGACAGCTGTGCTGCGGAGAACAATAAGGAAAGTACTGAACCAGAACTGGAAAATACTTATGACCCAATTCTGGAAGAGAAAACTATTTCCGAGGTGGACTCAGTTGGCTTCAGTCCTGAACTTGATCTGGAACAACAGAGCGAACCTGAGGATGCGGCTCCTATTAAAGAAGGAGATTCAAGTTGTGAAGATGTTTCTTCTGTGAATGTTGACAGTGAGAGAAATAAGGTAGAATCTGAAAGTGTTGGTGAACAGCAAGAGGAAAGTGATGAAGAGGAGGGCTGTCCTGATGAGGTGGACAAATCAGACAAGGAAGACGACACAAAACAAATTGGTGAAACGTCAGATGTTGAAGACGACACAAAACAAACTGGTGAAACGTCAGATGTTGAAGACAATATTAAATCAGCTGAGGAGGATGTTGACGAGGAAGTGCCTGAGGAAGAGTGTAAATTTGATACAGAAGATGACAATGCTCAGAAGGAGAGCACTGTTGATGAATTAGAGTCATCAGTTGATTTTGACAAAGCTGATAGTCATAAAGACCTTGTTACCGACGAACAACCTTCAAAAGAAATGTCTCTGCTAGACAACTTTGAGAAATCTGAAACTGTGAGGGAAGAGGAATCTGATGAAAACATCGACTCTGGAGTTGCAGGAGAGAATTTAGTATCTGATGAACCGACTTCTAAGAAGTTTGAGATTATTGAAGAAATGTCAGACCATTTTGATGATGCAACGTCTACAAATATGACTGATATAGATAAAGTTTATCAAGAAAGTTCTGAAAACTATGAAGAAACCAATGAAATGGTAGAGAAGGAAGTATCTGGCAGTGAGAGCGATGCCAGTTCTGTTGCAGAGGGTGAGAGAGAAGGGGATAAGCCTAAAGTACCAATATCTGAGTTACCAAGGATCCCTAAGAGAAGTCGGAGGGAGTTGTATAAACGGGAGAAATCATCCAGAAGTGATGGTCCTGAGTTGAAGAGTGTTCTTGGAAGAGTAGACATGTCTGATTATAAAATGAAACGAGGCTGGGGAAAGAAAGATCGTAAAAGTCGGTGGGATCCTGATGACTGGAATCAATCAGAAAGGGATCTTGATTTTATCAGTAGCCGAGACCGTAAGTCAGATGGAAATAAAAGTTACCATTCAGATCGTTCTGAAAGTAGTCATGAGAGTGAAAAATACGGCTTCGAGTACAAAGAGTCAAGATCTCGGAAGAAACGACATGATATTTCTCGAAGTCACTCAAAAAGTCATAAAGATAGTACAATAGATTACAGAGACATTCCACACTGTCGTTATTCTCCAGAGAAATCCAAAACCCGAAAACGAGAGCGTAGTCGTAACCACAGTCGCTCATGCTCTCGGGATAAAATCTTTGATTATGACAAATCAAGCAAGAGAAAGAGTAGAGGGCATAGCAGGGAAAAAAGTCCCAGCAGAAAGTCCAAAAGACATCGCTCTTACTCTAGAAGCCCATCACGTAAATCTCATAAGGACAGAGGTTTGAGTGATAAAAGGCGACACAGAGATGAACGCAAGAGAGTTGAAGACCGTGTCCATAAGCGCTATTCTGACAGATTGGAGTATGAAGAGAAAAAAAATAGACATCACCCAGAAGACTTTAATGAGTGGGATGAGGGTTCTTGCCAAGTCATTGATTATCCTGTAGAACAAAATGAATCCCCTCCCACTAAATCGGAGCGAAGCAAAAAATCCTCTGACCGTTTCTATAAAACTTCTCCAAATGATAAAGTAAGTGAAAATTTCTTTGAAAAAAGATCATCACAAGAAAAAAGTGCTTTTAAAGGAAATAAGCTAGATGACACAGCGAATTTCTATAATGCGCGCACAACAACTACTAAAAAGCCAAAATTTGTTGATCGCTTTTATAAAGCTCCGCATCTCCGAGATGCTGGTACTGAAAAATTCCCAATTCATTTGTCTGAAGATGAAACTGAAGGTGATCCAGCTTCCAGTAAACCTGAGTCCGAGGAAGTCCAGAAGAGCAATGATGGAAGTCAAGTGAAGGTAAATGAATTTGACTGTGGAAATAGTGAGTATGATCCTGCATTCCCAACAGAGTCAGGAAGTCCAATGCGACACTTAGAGCCTCAAATATTGCTTGAAACAGTTGAGGAAGAGAGCACACCAGCTTTGTCTGAATCTGAAAGTAATTCTGCACCTTGCACAACTATTGAAGACACTTCACCTGCTTGCACACAAGGCGTTGTAGCAAGTGACCCTCCATTCATACTCCAAGAAAATCCCAATGTACAAAATCTTCCAGTGCAATCCCAGAACATTTCATTTCCTATGGGACTTCGAATGATGCCCCCCAATATGCCTCAGCATCTGATGATGAATCCCATGTTTTTAAGTCGCCCTCCTCCATTCGGTAGGTTACCTCGTATGGCTGGACCTGTAAATCGAATGGGTTGGCCCATGAATCCTTCAGGAATGATGCAATTACCTCCCAGTCGTTTTGGTCCAGCACGTATGGGTCCTGGTGGTGCAATGCCTCCAAGGCCGGGTCTACTCAATGGAGGGTTTGAGAGCATGTCTCAAGAACCTGGGCAACCTATGTCTTCTTTCAAGCAACATCCATGTGATCCCAGACACCTTCCTTCCCAAACCCACTCGCCTGGACAAATTTCTCGCACTGGCCTTCCCACCCCACCCAATATATCACACATACCTCCTCCTGGGCCTTTGCTCACACAGCAGCATCCTCCCCCTCCTCCTCCCACATCACAAATGCATATGCCCCTACCCACCACATCAATTGCAACGACATCATCTCAGTCTCTGAACTTGGAATTAGATGATAGTCAAAGCCCGGCCTCAGTTCACTTGTCACAGCACCAGCAACAGAGTCTTGGCACGATAGGAATTAGCAAAGCTCAACCGTCCTCTGAAAAGTCTCTGCCACCAAATTTCATTGTACCTGAAATGAATCAGTTAACAAAACTGCTTGAAGCTCAGGCACAGTTGGCAATGTTAGCTGAAGACAGCAGTAAGAGCAACGAGGGCAAGCAGAGGAACAAACAACAGCCGTCTATCTCTCAGAACAGTGATATTGATGTTTTTAAAATTCCCTTGCCTCCCATGGCCCCACCCTCTATACCCCCTCCTTCTTTAGCATTACAGTTGATGCCACCCCCAGATTCTCTTAGTTTCTCTACTAACACCACTTCTACTACTAACAATTCTGTTACTACCAATACATTTAGTAATAGTAATAGTAGTAGTAATAATATCAGTAGCAGCAACAACAACAACAACAGCAGTAGCAGCAGCAGCAACACTACCACTAATGTAAAAGTTTATAAAAGCCATCAATCGAAATTATCGAACAGCCACAGGTCATCGGAACCACCGTCAGCAGAATCAACAGAAGTGGTTGACATGGATGTTGCTTCACCCCTTGACGATGACGTTGAAATTGAATTGCCTGCATCACCAGAACTCGATGATATTGATGACAGTAAGCTCAGTTCCAAAGACTCTTCTGTAATAGAATTGTCTGTGGTTGAAGATATGCCTGCATCTGCAGTAGAATTGACCAATTTAACCAACAAAGAAAAGGTAGGTACTCCTCTTTTTATCTATTTGCTTGCAGATAACTTTTTTCTCTCTCTCCCCATTGTTACATGTGAAGAAGTCATTTATTGTTTGTTTATTGTGGCTTAAGCCTATGTTTTGATTTTAAGTGATGTATGAATGAAAGAAACTTTTCAAAAAGAACAAAAAAAAACCTGAAGATTTGGGGTGATGGTTATTAAACCTTTTCATTACCATATTTCTGTTGATATATACACTGTCTTTGTTCATTGAGCTGGTTTCAAGTGGGTTGATATTAGGGGTTAATCTCAAGTTAGGTCAGCTTGCTTGCTTCATAGTGCCACATACTGTGTTTGATATCATCTAAGACACATGTTTAAAGAAAAGAAAAGTCTCAAATAAATCACCCCAGGTCCTATATGCAGAGTTGAGCCTATATAACATGCTTTAAAGCACTAAAAACGTTTTTTCTTGAATTGGGTGCATCTATATGCCTGTGCATTTTTTTGTCTCCCCCCGACCAACAGTCTCTCTCTGACTACATTAGTTGTTGATTTAATTTTTTTTTTTAAGATGTTAGGGTGTTATTTGAGGGATACTTGGCTGCTAGTTCTTTTGCTGGTCTAGCAATAGTATAAAAACTCTTTCTTGGTGGTGAAAGCTGTTGTTTTACTTTCCCCAAAAGTTCTAACACAAATGACTGTGTGGGTAGACTGTTGAACTTAGCTGTCCATGCATTGACAGTTCAAATCTGTTGTAGTCAGTTTATAGTATTTATGGGTAAGATACTTTAGTCTGCATGGTTTTAGTTTATGTAGCTATTGGGCAATAAGTGTCAGATTTTGGAAAGGATCAAAAGAATTGATCACCCATTGATTTATAGACCTGATTATAAAAAGTCAAGAACTGACTGTTATTTTTATTAAAAGAAGCAAAACATCTTCAACCAGGAATTGAAATTATATCTTGAACTTGGCTAACCAGGAGAAAAACAACAATAGTAATAATAATATAATAATTTATATAAAAACAGCAGTTTGTAAAGGACTGTTATAGCTAAGAATTTGCAACTGTAGTGAATATTGATGTCTTATATTGATTCCACAAGTTTGTAGAGATGGAGTTGGGGTGGAGAAATCTAGTCTTTAATTTTATTGACTCTGAAGCTACCAAAAGGAAGTCAACCCAGGGGTAATTTGAACTCAGAAGGTTTGTAAGTAATTCAGTCTAGTACTCAGTATTGTTTTTGTCAATCCACTGCCTTCAGCCACTGTAATATTAGTAACAGATAGAGCAATATTTTGTTACACCCTTGTCAATCCCCTGCCTTCAGTTTTCCATATATATGCCATCTATTACCATACAAATCTTATATTTTCTGGCAATTCTCAGATCATTATACTGATAATGTTAGCCATAGTAGGGAAAGTCTCAATAAGCTTGTAATTCTATATCCTAATTTCATTTCCCGGTTGGAGCTATTTCTGTTTTGTATAAGTGGCATGTGTGTGTTTGTGTGTAAATGTCTGTGTGAGTGTTTTGAATTCACATAAAATTGCTGGTGTTGTCTGTTGTCATCATTTCCTTGTCAATAAATTGTCTAATAGCTCTGAGCTTCCAAAAGACAAGCAGAATGAAAATTCCCCAATTTGAAAAAACAGGTAAGGATTAGTGGCAGAAAGGGCTGTAGGACTGTAGTGTAATATTAATAATTGATATAAAGAAACAAACAGAACGAATGAATAACAATATAT
This sequence comes from Octopus rubescens, assembly GCA_027564515.1. Taxonomy (NCBI): domain Eukaryota; kingdom Metazoa; phylum Mollusca; class Cephalopoda; order Octopoda; family Octopodidae; genus Octopus; species Octopus rubescens. The sequence goes on from JAOPUL010002510.1 coordinate 24,378,521, forward strand.
ATAACCTGTGCTAGCATGGAAAAATGGATGCAAAGCAAACAAGATGAACAGATATAAATGAACATTAGCATGGCTGAATAGTTAAGTAGTTTTCTTTGCAACCCCGAGTCCCGAGTTTAATCCCACTATGGGTTATTTGAAGCAAATGTATTTTCCATAGCCTTGAATTGTGAATTTGGGTTGGCAGACACTGTATAGAAGCCTGCCAGATGGATTGTACTTTGGAATTTAAAGGCCCAACCATGTCACACTGATTTTGCTTCAGAGTTACATTAAGGGTACATGTCTGAAATACTCAACCACTTCACACACTAATTCAAGCTGTAGGCTGTTTCGTTGGTCAAACAACTGGATACTCATACATCAAAACTGTCATACGTCGTCATCATTTTAATGACCACTTTTCCACACTCGCATGGATCAGATGGAATTTGTTGAAGCAGATTACCTATGGCTAGATACCCTTCCTGTTGCCAACCTTCTTCTGTTTCCAAGTAAGTAATATTTCCCCATGGCCAGACATGTTATCACATGATATTAGAAATGGACACTGCTTACATTACAGTGACATTCGTTGACAACCATCACGCAATGTCAAGGCTTAGAAATAGTAACACACACACAGATTTCTTTCAGTTTCTATCTACCAAATCCACTCAGAAGGCTCTGGTTAGACCAGGGCTATAGTAGAAGATACTTGCCCAAGGTGACACACAGTGGGATTGAATCCAGAATGATATGATTGGGAAGCAAACTTCTAACCACACAGCCATGCTTGTGCATTCATATAAATGTGTGTATGTGGATATATTAAATGGCATGTCATTAGCAAACAAACAGAGATAATATGAGGACAAGAGGACTCTTTAGTTTTATTGAGGACATGACTACCTCTCCTGCGATAATGTCACAATAAAATGTACCTGATATGGTGTGTAAAATGGTTGGTGTCAGTACTTCTAGCTATACAAAATATGCTAAACAATAGTATGTATGAGGCATAAGTTACACGGTGAATATAACCTGCAATAAAGTTTTTATCATCATCATCATCATCATCATTTAACATCCAGTTTCCATGCTAGCATGAGTTGGACAGTTCGACTGGAGCTGGTAAGACCTGGGGCCGCCTCAAACTTCATTGTTTGTTCTGGCATAATTTCTATGACTGCATGCCCTTCTTAATGCCAACCACTCCACAGACTGTACTGGATACTTTTTATGTGGCACCAACACCAGTGCTTTTTATGTGGCACCAGCACCAGTGCTTTTAATGTGACACCAGCATGAGTGTTTTTTTATGTGGCACTGCTCTTGAATATATATGCCAGCATGGAAAACTGACTTTGGAGGAGGAGGAGGAGAAGGATGATGTTGATATATATATATATATATATATACACATGCATATACATATACACGTGTACATATATACATACACACAGACTTTGTTCATGCTGGGGCACTTTTTTTATTTCTTTGAGGAAAAAAAGTGGTGTGGGACAAAAATGTTGAGGCACTGCACTAAACAAGATAAATTTTATAAATTTGAATGCCATGGTTCTAAGTAATTAAAATAAATACTTAATATGAAGTAGATAGCAATAATGTATCTGAGTGGCACTCCTTAAATATACACCAGGTCATCAGTAAGTCCATTATACATGTTACAGATGGAAATAGAAGCTATTTAAACATTATCCTTCTTTCTTTCATTCTTTCTTTGTTTTACAGTATCATCATTTAACGTCCACTTTCTATGCTGTCATGGGTTGGACGGTTTGACAGGAGCTGGCCAGCTGGAAAGTTGTTCAGACTCCAAGTATCTGTTTTTGGCATGGTGTCTATGGCTGGATACCCTTCCTAATGCCAACCACTTTACAGAGTCTGCTGGGTGCTTTTTACACACCACCAGCATGATAATAATAATAATAATAATAATTATGATAATAATAATCATGGTTTCAAATATTTATATATCATTTTTACATCCACTTTTCCAAAGAGTAGGAGACACTTGCCCAAGGTCTCGTAGTGGGATCAAACCTGGAACCACATGGATGAAAAGCAACCTTCTTAATTAGATGGCTATATAAACCAAATACTGATTAGGTACCAGTAATACTCTGGTATATTCTTTTCTGTAGAAAATGATGTGTGTAAAAATAAATTAACAGATCATCAATTAAGCCTGCACTTTAATGACTGCCAATAGCAATCCTCACTTCAAATTCCATCCTTGTTTGCTTTCTTACAAATATTTTGTTTTAAACCTACCTCTTAAAATATTGCTCTTTACCATAATGACACTGAGTCATACCAAATATTATTCTAAATAAACAGAAATCCAAATTCTCTTACATTTCTTATTTGATTGCAGTATCTCACATGCTCTCCACTTTTCTTTAACTCAGGGTTTAACTGTATTTAAAGAAAGTCTTGAGTAAAATTATCAGAGCAGTGTCTTGCTGGAATCTAATGACCTAGTCTTTGGTTATGCAACTGATTGTTCAGTAATAATAAAATAAAATGTTAGCCAATCCAGAAAGTTTAAAATCATGCTTTGTAATTCAAGGACACCTCTAGAGCAATGTCACTCTTTCTCCAGATTACTTCTCTCTGGCCAGATTCACAGGTACAAAATGTGAAACAAGTTCAATGAAAAATCTATAGGGAATGCAGCTCCTAAAGAATTTAGCACCATTCTTTACCATTTCATATCATATGCAAGCAGCTTATCTTCACTATTTGATTCTCAATGTATGGAATTTACTATTATAGATGTTTTATTTACACATTAATACTGAATAGAAAAATAGGAAAGTGATTATTTTTCATTTTGCTTGTCACCTGAAATGAGAAAATGCTGGTTAAACGCTAATCCTTTTAGAGATTGATGGAAAATATAGTTGTTAAATCAGTTAAACTATCAACCACAAATGATTCTTTTATTTGTTTTAGTCATTAGACTGTGGTCATGCTGGGGCACCGCCTTGAAGAATTTTTAGTCAAATGAATTGTACTTATTTTTTATTAAGCTTAGTACTTATTCTATCAGATTCTATTGCTGAACCGCTAACTTATGGCGATGTAAACACACCAACACCGGTTGTCTAGCAATGGGGGGGGACACACACACACACACACACACACAAAGACACACAACACATATACATACATACACACACATATATATACACACAACAGGCTTCTTTTAGTTTCCGTCTACCAAATCCACTCACAAGGCTTTGGTTGGCTCGAGGCTATAGTAGAAGACACTTGC
>JAOPUL010002510.1:24384301-24398460 GCA_027564515.1 Octopus rubescens
TATTATTATTATTATTATTATTGTTATTGTTATTATTATTATTATTATTATTATTATTATTGTTATTGTTATTATTAAGGCAGTGAGCTGGCAGAATCGTTAGTGCATTGGACAAAATGCTGAGTGGCATTTCTTCTGGCTCTGCATTCTATGTTCATATTTCACAGAGATTGACTTTGCCTTTCATCCTTTTGGGGGTTGATAAAATAAAGTACCAGTCAAGTACTGGGGGCAATGTAATCAACTAACCCTCCCCCATAAAACTGCTGGCCTTGTCCAAAATTTGAAACCATTACTATTATTATGTTATTTTATGTTAGTATTATTATTGTCATGGCACAACTATTAATTCTCAGCAAGTCCACTAAATTGGTTTGATTACCACTTTAGGCACTGTTTTGTTTCACTTAGCTCACTGATGCTGTTGAGAAAAACCATGAACATGACCCTTGTATACTACTCCTGTTGTCTCACTGCTAAAGGAAAAAATATGGAAGATCTCAGCCGTCTCAAAATATTATGTAACAAGGAAAAAAAGTCTCAATTTTGTTTTCTTCATAGAAATATCATTTCTCTATGAAATTGATACTTAATTAAAAAAAATAAAGAATTTTTATTTCTCTATTGATATGCTAAAGAGAATGACAATAAAATTCTGTTATTATGAACAGAGATGCCACTAATCTGTAGTGTTCTGTATAATATTCATGCCAAAAAATACAAAAATTAGATTTCTTGTAGTTTCCCCATCTTAAGGTTAAACTTATTTCTTTTCAGCACCAAATATATTTGTCTTCTTTTATAAACACACACATTTCTGTACATATGTATATGCACGTGTGTGTGTGTGTATGTATATATGTATATATTATATATATGCATATATAAAATGTGTATACAAATATGTCTAAATTGTGTGTAGCTAGTAATGCAGTAGAAAGCTATTTCTTTGGTTGTTTGTTTTAGGCCATTAGTATTGTTGATAATATATCTTCATAAATCTCTCTGCCTGTCTCATCTTTGTTGCAATTATTTGGCACAAAGATACGGACCCCCTGAATTGATCAGATTTTCTTAGCGCTATATTTATCATCCCCACAGCACGCATCAAGGCTCGCAAAGGGCAATCGAAAGACATGTCAACAACGAACCCTATCACCCACATCTACCAAGGTCAGCTACATGGGGGTGAGCATTCCAAATTTTTGAATTATTTCATTTAAAAAGCTGCCTTCCGTCACTCACGGATTGTTCTCATATCTCCTGTTGTTTATTTGTTTAAGCTACGTAACAGTTTAAAAGAAATTTGTCTTATATATATTTATCTGCTTAATTTACTTTTTGTATCTCTAAAAATAATAATCTTTTGGTTTTGTAAAATCTATTTCCAAACTAAGTCTCTCCATTGTTTTATTATTATTACTACTACTATTATTATTACTTGGCCTTATACCTGTGTTACTATTATTACTACTACTATATTTAGTTGAGATGGTAGTATTCGATTGTGTCTTGTGTTTCTATATTCAAATCACGACAGTATTGAATTCTCTGCCACCCCTACATCAACATTAATAAATTCTCGTAATATATATATATACTAACATTGATTAGCCTCTCCCTTATTATAAAAACAGCATCGTGTGCCTTGATAAAAGGAATAATTAGCATGAAGATCTAACCAACATTTGATAATTTTATTTTAATCTCAGATAATAATGTGACAAATGAATTGTGTTAGTTTTATATGTTGATGAGGTGCAGCTTTCAGCCTAACTCCATTGACAACTTTCATTGCTTTCCTGATTTACAAAGTGAAGAAAGGGGCTTCAGAAAGGTTACTGTGGTGTTTTATTTGATAGGAAATTATTGCTGTTGTTGTTATTATTATTATTATTTATGTAAAAATAAGAAAATCAGTTTTAAGAAAGTGTATTTTTCTGAAATATGTTTAGCTTTCTAGAAATCATTTCCAAGATTTTAGATTAGAAAACGAAATACAATTTAGAAAAAACAAATCCTGTAGTAATAAAGTATTTGACTAGGAACTTTAGTAATTTCTATTAAAACAGACAGAATTATTGTTTCTGAAGCAATACTTTAAAATGATGAATTTTGTTTAACTGCGTTTTCTTTTTAATAATTTTATATATAATTAGGTCGGCACAATTGTTTTATGACTTGGTTAACATGTGGCATCTCTGAAAATATTCATTGATACAGAATGTTGTCTTTCAATTATTTATTACTTTTCATCTGTCCCTTTTGTTAAAAAAAAAATTGGTATTGTTCCAGTTCTATTTTTTGTGCATATAGACTCAGTTTCCTACTTCAAAGATTTATTTTTTCCTTAAAACCGAAAAAAGAACTTGTGATAATAGAGGATATTTGGTTGACCAAAGTCATTTTTGCAACACCTTTTCGGTCTTAATCATACGTTCTCAATAGTAAGTGTCTGACAAGTTGAGACCATTACTTCATAGTTTTGATTCTGTTTCTTAATGAGTTTTGTAAATTAAAATATTACTGTCAAAATCCTATTTTGCATGCTCTTCAAATGTTCAACATTGTGTCACTTGAAAAAGACAGAATGGAACTATTGAAGCATAAATTTTCTAATTCAACTAGTATATTATAGATATATCTCTTTAGTCAGAAAGGAATGCAGTGCCCATAACCCTTAACAGGGCCTCCGAGAATTGTGGGAGGGGAGAGGGAGGAAAGTGCCCACAACAAAGTGGGCTCTGCTCAAACACCCAAGGAGCCATGTGGTAGTATTAAACCAGGCAACGGGTTTAGTCTACTACCCTTAGTGATTCACCCTTTAATATTTCAAAGACCAAAACATGTTAAGTTGTTGCCCATATGTGTTCAGATAATTTGTATATCATTTAGTCTGCGACTAATGTTTTTTCTTCAATTTATAAATGTGAAACTTTTTTGTTTTTCAGTATATGAAGAAGTTGCAAATACAGGAGCGTGTTGTAGATGAAGTGAAATTGGCCATAAAGCCTTTTTATAGTGGTAAAAAAATAGACAAAAACGAATATAAAGAAATTCTACGGAAAGCTGTTCCAAAAGTAAGTCAGTTCATCAAATTTTATCAAATTTAAAAAAAAATATTTAACATCAATGGCTTAATCTTTTCAGAACTATAGTTGTTTGGTAATGCACATAAAAAATATTAGTAATTTTATATTGACTGAGGAAGAGGAGCAATACTCAACCATTCCAAGCTATTTTGTACTGGCACGTGATCGATATAATAATAATCTTACTGTATACAGTGCTCAGGTGCATTACAACTCATCAGAAAAGGGTAAAAGAAGGACAGGAAGCAGTAATAGACACAGGTACCTGTGTGGTTAAGAAATTTTCTTCCTAACCACATGGTTTCGGGTTCAGTCCCACAGCAAGTGTCTTGGGCAAGTGTCTTCTATTATAGCCCTGGGCTTACAAAAGCCTTGTGAGTGGATTTGAAAGATGGAAACTGAAAGAAGCCTGTGTGTGTGTGTGTGTGAACATCATGTGATAATTGTAGAATGAGTGTCCCTGTCATACAAGCAGTGTCGTTCATTTCCAATATTCTGCAAAATCATGTCTGGTCTTGGGGAATATTACTTTGCTTGGAAACAAGTGAGGTTTGGTGACAGGAAGGGCATCCAGTCATAGAAAATCTGCCTCAATAAACTGTTTGATCCATGCAATCATGGAAAAGTGGGTGTTATATGCTGATGATGATGAAGTCAAATAAAGAAAGACAGTAGTGAAAGTGAAAAGTGCCTGCACAGTAGATAGTTACAATTAGTTTTGAACTTGTGTCAGGAAGTATGGGCATGGAAGGAATTCCAGAGGGTTTCTAAAAAAGAAGAATTGGGGAATGTATTAAATGATTTGTAGGTGTAACAATGCTTGCATGTGTCAGGTGGAATTTCTTGAGGCAGATTTTCTATGGAAACATGCTCTCTCTGACAACTCTGACCTATTTCCAAGCAAGGTAATATTTCCATGACCTGACATGTTTTTTACAGAAGACTGGAAATGAACATTGTTTGTATGACAGTAGTGCCAATTGTTTTAACTATTACATGATGTCAAGACAAAGGCACACACAAACATACACATATACAATGGGCTTCTTTCAGTTTCTGTCTACCAAATCCACTCACAAGTCTCTGGTTGGCCTGGTGCTATAATAGAAGGCACTTGCCCAAGTTGTCATCCAGTGGGACTGAACTTTAGACCACATGGTTGGGAAACAAGCTTCTTAACTACCTGTTGGATCCTGTCAAACCTATGCTAGCATGGAAGGCAAAAGTTTTTTAAAAAATTATGTCTGTGGTGTTGAGATAAATTTTTGGTACCACTGATAAATATTTGTAGCTTGATTTGAGAGTGAGAAGATGGAAACTTCTTGTGGTGAAATGATTAAAAAGTTCTATCTTAAAGAATAATAGTATGGAACTGTAACTTTTTAATGTTGAATTTTTGTTCACAAAGCTGTAGCAGTAAATTTTGATGTTTATATTTGTAAGAAAAAAAATCTGAGGTATTAATATATATATGTGGTGTGTGTGAATGAATCACAATGTACAAGAGAATTTGGATAGTGAGCAGCAGGAATGGTAAATGTAAGGAATGTGCATAGATAAAAGACGGAAGAAATAAACAATTTGTCTTCATCTGCTGTCTCACATTGAGATAGAAATACTAATTTAGTGGTAACAACAGGTATTGGATTGTGTTTGTAGTGTGGTGATAAGATAAAAAACATGGATTCTTGGTGACTGGGACGAGTAAAAGCAAGGACAGAGAAAGGAAGTATGGTTAAGACTAACATCTCGGACATAGGCTCTCAGCACCTCTGAGCAAAGACAATTTTGGAGCCCCACCTTAATTTTACAGCCATCATCCATCATTATCATTTTTTAATGCCTGTTCTCCATGCTGGTATGGGTTGGCTGGTAAGACAGGGCTGTTGAGCTCTAATGTCTGCTTTGGCATGGTTTCTAAGGATGGATGCCCTTCCTAACACCAACCACTTTGCAGAGTGTACTGGGTGCTTTTTACTTGACACCAGCACTAGTGAGGTCATCAAGTAACTCACAAGACAAGACTCCTCAACCGAGAGGGGGTGCAGTATTGAGGAAGGTGGCTTTACACATGTATGTATATGTGTATATGTATACATTTATATATGTACACACAGCACATATGTATGTATGTATGTTTATGTCTCTGTCTTTACATTGCATGATAGCTGTAGACAAGTGTCACCATCACAGAAGCAGTATCATTTGCTTCCAATCTTCTGTGAAAACCTTGTTTGGAAACAGGTGAGAGTGAGCAACAGAAATGGAATCCAACCATAGAAAATCTACCTCAATGAATTCTATTTAACCCATGATGATAAATATAATACACACATAATGCATTAACTGTTTTTTGTATTTCAGATCTGCCATAGCAAGAGTGGAAACATCAACCCGGCCAAAATCAAAGCTTTAATTGAGGCATATGTGGACAAATTGTGTAAAACGCGCCGGTGTTTGGAACGCAGAAAGAAAGGCGGTGTCAAAGCTAATGGTGAACGGGTAAAGAAACCTTCAAGATAACTAGCAGCATCTGTCTAGCTTTCAAAGAAAACCTAGGACCATTTTACTAGCCTTCAGAGAGATAACTGGGATCATCCGACTGTTTTGAAAATTTGGTTTTGTAAAATACAAATGTGTGTGTGTGTGTGTGTCTGTCTGTGTGTATATACATACACACATGTATATGTGTGTGGAGGGGTGGGGTGGGGGTGTTCAAAGCTGTTCAAAAATGCATTTTTAATCACACAATGAAAGAGGAGGAGAGAGAAAAAACAAAGAAAAACAAAATATCAGAGGAGTAAGTGAAATATTGAGTTTTTGATGGCCAACAGTATCATTATTTTACAACTTTGATGAGTGGCCACCTCACTGAGACTATACCTAAACCTCATTTGAATCAAACTTGCATAACAGTGTGGCTCAAGCTTCAAACTTTCTAGATTTTTTACTACCATGAAACTCATTTCTCCATCCATATATCTTCATATTATTATTATTATTATTATGGTGGTGAGTGGCAGAATTGGTAGAGTGCTGGACAAAAAAAGCCTTACAGTACATAGTTATGTCCCTTCATGTTTTGGGTTCAAATCTTGCTGGGGTCAATTTTGCTCTCACTTGTAGCATATGAAAGGTCCTCAGCACCCAGGAGCAAAAACAATTTTGGCATTCCACTTTAACCACTGTGGTAAATGTGGGTGACTGCCACCTCCTCAGGCTAGATCTCTGTTTTCTGAGTCAATACCGAATAAATGACCAGTCAACTACTGGTGTTGATATATTTAACTTCTGCCCTGTGCTCTTGTAAGCCTCTATTGTTATTTGACAATAACATAATGGAGCATGTTCTTTGAGAAAAGAAACCAAAGGGTTAGGGTGATAGATTGGCAGACTCATCAGAGCAATGGAAGCAATGTCCTGAGGGGTTTCTTCTGGTTCTTTACATTCTGAGTTCAAAGCCCCGTTGAGGTCAACTTTGCTTTCCATCCCTCCGCGGTTGATAAAATACAGTACCACTTAACGTATTGTTGTTGATGGTATCCACTAAGACCCCTCCCCTCAGAATTCCTGGCTTTGTGCCTAAATTAGAAACAATTATTGTTATTATTAAGGCAAAAATGGTTAAGTAAATTACTAAATACCTTCATGATGTCTACTCTATTCCGATCCCACCAAGTTCTGCTTTGACATCTCATGTAGTGATGAGGAACTGTAGCCTATAACAACCTATGTACCAGTTGTAGTAATAGGAACCATATCTACAACCACCTGTATACCAGTTGTACTACTGAGAGAACTACGTCTATAACAACCTCTATACCAGTGATATATTGGCAGTTATACTCAATAGACTACACCCTCCATCCTTACAAACATTGGCCTTGAAGAAATTTCAATTTCTAAATCATTTTCCTTATTTAAAATATGTAACCAAAGAGTGATGGGTGGCATGATGGTTAGCAGGCAGAGTGGTGAATGAAATGCCTTGTGGTATTATGTCCCATACCTTTCTAAAGTGAAATTTTTGTCTGGGCCTGACTTTACCTTTCATCTCTTTAGTGTTGTGGAAGTAAGTTCCAGCTGAGTATGGAGCGAAGGGTTTGATATCTATATGTGGCTTTGTGCCAATGTTAGGATTATTATTAAAGTATTTAAAAAAAAATATAAACCAACCTAAAATGTGACCCTGGAAATACAAGAATAATGAATTACACCTGAGAGACCTGATGTATTTCGTTGTGTGGACAATAACTTAATTTTCTGTCGATTTCTGGGTCTCTTGTCACTCATAACTATTGGCTTTTCAGTCGGTTTTTAGACATTGGATAGCATCTTCTGCTGTGATGATGCTGTCTCTCTTCATCCATTCATAGAAAAATCTACTCCAGCATAAATGTTACCAAATTCTTAGTGAGACTGACTGCTGCCAGCCACACTGCCTTCTTTTAATGATGTTACCATGGATACTGGTTAATGTTTTTTTTATTTTTGGCTACATTCTACACTTGACAACATTGGGTCTAGCTAGATATTTTCGAAACTGGTTGATTTATACACACTTGTGTGTTTGTGTGTGTGTGTTTATATGTGTATATATATAGAGAGAAGTATGTATATAGGTGTGTATAAATATGCTTATATAGATGTATATATATATATGTACTGATGTGTATATGTATATATATATATCTATATATATATATATATAGGTAGGTGTATGTATGAGTGTGTGTATATATAAAATACCTTGTTGGATTTTTTGTCCTGTGTACTAATGCCAAGACTAAGTGTGATAAAAATTCAACATTTTCAGTGATATATAATGGGGGGGACAACAAAAAAACACAAATGAAAAGCAAACAGTAACAACAATAATAATTAGTAACAGAATGTATTAAAAAACAAACAAATTGAAAGAAAAAAAACCATTTAAGTACAATAAACAAAACCAACAAACAATTGATGGTTATTGGTCGCAGTTACTAGCTAAGATTACTTTTGATCTGTGATTGATGATTGTTTTGTTATCTGTGAAAACCTGAAGGAAGGGAATAATAACCAGAAATAGACTAAAATAAGTGAAATTCTCTTGAAAACCTGAGCAAAATAATTTGGATTTGAAAAACGAAAAATAAATTTTAAAAATGCAACAGAAATGTATCAAAGATAATTGATGTTTGAGATTTTCTTGTTTTAAAGAAACAAATTGAAACTGGTGAAGAGAGGAAAATATAATAAAACAGATTGTTTTTTTTTTTTGTTTTTATGTGTGGAAAAATAAGTGACTGGATGAATGCCTAAAGGACATCAACAACATCAAGAACAACAATAAAATCAACATGTAAACATTCTTATGATTTTCCAACTAAATTATATTGCAGTTTACATGCTAGTGGTTCTAGCAGACTCTCTTTCTCTCTACCTCTCTCTCTCTATCTCTCTCTCTCTCTCCATAAATTTTCTAAACTGTAAATATTTTTCTGGTATTTAAAGAAGAGTGAACTATAAACTCTGTAGTGCTGCCATTTCCATTAGTTCTTCAAGAACTTTTTCCTAAGACTAAAGGCAATGAAGGAAAAAAGAAATTTTATTTTGTTTTGTTTTGAATAATTCAGTCACGTTTGAATTTTTCCTCTTTTTTTTTTAAATTAATTAATTCAACAAACTGTTTTAGTCGAACTGTTTTCAAAACGACTAAAAAAAAAATTGGAAAAAACCCCCAAACAAACCACAAAACAATTCAGACTTTGAAGAAATGATTAAACAATAATAAATTATTAAAGTGTAAAATTATTATTATTAATTCATCTTCACTCTGCAATTCATAATCATGTTATAAACAAAAGAAAAAAAAATTGAGTTGGTTTTTCTGGAAATAGTCTTTAATTCCTGACTTGTTTTATTGTCTACCACAAAAAAGAAAAAAAAAATTGATAGATGTAAAATAAATTTTGACTGGGATGTTTTCCAAGTGACAACCTTATCTTTTTGTATAATTAGTTCATCTGCTTCTTGCTTTTTTTTTTTTTTTTTTTTCTTTTCTATTGTTAATTAGTGTTGATTAATCTGATTTTAATTTAATGTAATTGCTAATTAGTCATGTTTCTGCACAACTTCATCGTATTACTTTTCAAAGTGTTCAACTCTATTGCCTGTTACCAAAGACACCCACCTCAGCTCTCCTCCCCAGAATAAGTGTCGTTGTTGACCTGAATCCTTACAACCACCTTTCATACAAATTCAGCTAATTCAGAAAATAATTTTTTTTCTATTTTAAACGGTTTACACACTATTAACTGTTGATCATTCTATTCAGGTATTTAAACACCTCAACACTTCTCCAAATCATCTTTTATGATTTCCCTCCTTTCTCACTTCCAAAGTTAGGCTCCCTTCATGTCTCTGATTAGATGAGTCGTTGTCATCATTCTGAAAGATCAAATAAATAATAATGAACTTATTGTATACAGTGCTCAGGTGCACTACAACTAATTAGAGAAAGTAACGAAAACTCATGAACATTACATAGAATATGCACAGGAAGTGAACTGAATATCAAACTCCACCATCTTGAGAGGAGTCACACATAAGGATGTGTTCATCTGCAAATTCTCTTCCTAAGTAGGGAAGGATTACATTTTATTGTGGAACTGGTACAGGAATGGTTGTCTGTTAGTTGCTGTGTTCTCCATACTTATATTTACTGCTCTCCAAAGCAACTTGCTGTCATTACAGCTAGCAAAGTCTCCCACCCCACCATTTGTTGAATTTATTTCAGAGGTATGATCTGCTGAGGAAACTTAAGATAAGAGGCTACTCATATTTGTAAGTAGTAGTAGTAGTAGTTGAGTGTCACCATGATAGAATTTATAAAAATCAAGAGTAGTGTCAAACAAAATACCTCTTTACATGCTGAGTTCAAATCTCATCGAGATCAACTTCACCTTTCATCCTTTAGATGTTGATGAAATAAAATGCCTGTCAAGTGTTAGGGGTTCTCCCTCAAAATTACTGCTACTGTGTTTAAACTAGCAATCATTTACTCTGGAGAGTAAATAAAAAACAACAACAAAAACATGCTTTTACAGTATTAAATCTGTCATATAAAGACATAGCAAGTGTGGGGTTTCAACTGATACCAACCAACTCACTACTGTGGCTGTAAACAAGTTTGTTGCTGCCAACATAAATATATTTGGGCCCAAAACAGCACCTCTATTTATTGCCACCAATGTAAATGTATTTTGGCCAAAAGATGGGTATCTTGTTACTAATATATATTTTAGCCAAAAGGAGTGCTATTGCTGCCAATACATATTTCAGCCAAAAGGTGGGTCTCTATTAACACCAATATAAACAAATTTCGAAAAGGAGAACCTCCATTATCATCAACATAAATATATTTTGAACTCTCAACATTAGTTCATATATTTGATGTGTAATTATCTATGCTAGCATAGCTGGGAAGTGTTTGTGCAGAGAACTGATTTGGCAGCAAGGTTTTACAGCTGGATGCTCTTACTGTTACCAACACTCATCTGCTTTTGAGGTAAAGAATTTTTATATTCCACAGGTTTTCAGAAACAGAGCAACCAATCATGTCAACAAGGAATGTCAGCATCAGCTCCATTTTGCTCTAATGGTGGCAAGGGAATTACCATATATACAGTGGGCCAAAAGTCATGCACAAAATAAGTTCAATACACCTGCTTCAATTCTTCTAAAATTGAATAAAATAAGATGAATACACAAAATTAATTATAATAATCTTTACTATAGGCACAAGGCATGAAATTTTTGGGGAGGGGCTTAGTCAATTACATCGACTTGTGCTTGATTGGTACTTATTTTATCAACCCCTAAAGGCAAAGTTGACTGCGGCAGAATTTGAACTCAAACGTAAAGACAGACGAAATGCCACTAAGCATTTTGCCTGGCATGCTAACTATTCTGCCAACTTGCCACCTTAATGAAAAATAATAACAATAATGTGATATTAATAAAATGTCATGTTTTGGTGCGTGACTTTGGCCCATTTTGTATGTTTATATACACGCACAACAGATTTAATAGTTTCCATCGAACAATATGCAGTCACAAGGCATTCATTGGCTTGAAGCAATAGTAGAAGACACCTGGCAAGGTGTCGTGGGTCTGAACCTGAAAACATGTGCCTGCTAAAGTGAACTACTTAACCAGACTGACAAATTGTGTCTCAATCAAGACAGACCATTTGTTAGCTGAAGTCTCATTAGTTGTTTGTGTGTATGTATAAATGTCATACAACTGATGTTTGCAATCTTTCGTAAAATCACATCTGACCATTGTACTGTTATTTGGAGGTCTAAGGCTGTGATTCTCAACCAGGGTCTATGTAAGATTTTGTTCAAATTTATGTGTAATTACTTATACTTCTTCAATACACAAAAGATTTTTTTATAATTTTTGTATACTATTCCTAATAATATTTAATTATAAAAATATAATAGGGTTTTTTAAACATCAAATGGCTATGGGGGTCTATCATCATCAACATTTAACACCCGTTTTCTATGCTGGCATGGGTTGGAGGGCTTGACATGAACTGGCAAGGCCAGGGGCCACACCAGGTTCCATTGTCTGTTTTGACTTAGTTTCTATGACTAGATGCCAACCACTCCACAGAGTGTACTGGGTGCTTTTTACGTGGCACCAGCACCCACACCAAAGCTTTTTATGTGGCACCTTGGTTTTAGGATCTCAGTTCTGTTGTGGTAGGCAGGTCTTCTTGAGTGCAACAATGCACCACATATCTCAGTCTTCTGTCATCTTTGTAAGGTTCAGCGTTTTGAGATCAGCCTTCAATTCTTCATCCCATGTCTTCTTGGATCTCCCTCTTGTACAACTTCCCTTCACTTTACTCCACCTGAGTAAAATATGAATCAAAGGGGTCCATAGGGGAAAATGGTTGAGAACCACTGGTCTAAGGGAAATATTTTAGAAACAGGAGAGCGTTGGCAAAAGGAAGGACATCCAACCATCTACATCAATGAGTTTCATCTAACCTTTGCAAGCCTAGTAAAGTGATTGTTAAAATGATGATAATGAAATAAGAATTATGTGACAGAAGAGCTATGACAACTATTTAAAATGCACACAGGTGATATATATATTGTTGCATACTGTTTTGATTAGTTTCTTAAGTAAATGTATACAATATGAAAGGTCAACATGTCTTGTTGAACAACTTTAACCTGGCCATTAACAATTCCATTGCAGCAAAGTATATAATATTAGGACATTTCTAAGGTGGTGAGCTGGCAGAATTGTTAGCACGCCGGGCAAAATGCTTAGTGGCATTTCATCTGTCTTTATGTTCTGAGTTCAAACGTCACCAAGGTCGACTTTGTCTTTCATCCTTTTGGGGGTCAATAAAATAAGTACCAGTTGGACACTGAGGTCGATGTAATCGATTTATCCCCTCCCCCAAAATTGTTGGCCTTGTGCCAAAATTTGAAATCAATATTAGGACACTTAATACTACACACTACTATCAATATGTATGTATGTGTCTTGTATATAAATATATATATATGTTTTTAACAAAGTAGATCTTAATACTACGCTCATACTCTTTTAAACCCTAAACCTATATATGTTTTTTTTATTTATGCCTTGTCAATCATCTTGATCTTGCTGAACGCTCATACATCGAAGATGATGGGAGAGTCCCTCATATATATATAATATATGGTAAGAAAAGAACTCGATTAGCTAAGATAGTACAGATAATGTGATAATAAAAACCACAAATCTTGTTAAATACAGCTATTCAGGGTTTCCTGGTCGAAATAATTTATTTCACCTTTTTGAGCTCAAAAGACAACTGACAAACAGTCTTGTTCTCAACATGAAAAATAGCGAAACAAATTATTATTTCGACCAGGAAACCCTGAGTAGCTGTATTTAACAAGACTTGTGGTTTTTATTATAACATTATATATATATTGACTGAATGTAACAGGATGTATGTTTATAAACAGCTATCACTACTCTTACACATATTTGTTTCACATGACTTCACATATCAAATCCCAGTAAAATCAAACCATATCACACGGAACTGAGATTGTAGCTACCGTGACAGTCACACCAAAAAACAAGGTGTGTCTACAAGACTAAAATCCCTCTGTACTTTTAGATAGGCCATGGCCACTATGAATAGTGGCATTCACATCTCTTCCTTCTGTGTTTTCTTTCTTTTTGGTATGTTTCTCTGTCACATGTGTGGGGAGATTTAGATACTAAGAGGAGCACACAATGGGTGCCTAAGGTAGCTGCACAGAAATGTTGTAGGCAAAGGGAAGAAGGGTAACTTGAGTTGTTTACAAATGTTATTGCTTCCATAATGTAGATGGTTACCAAGGAAGCCAGTTATGATGGATAAATGGTGGCTGGGTCTACTAAGGGAATCTACTGCAATGGATTAAAGTGGCAAGGTGCAGGATGTCAAGATTAGTGGAGGGCAGATATACAGTCATCAGGTTCTGAAGGTTTACCATGTTGCTGCTACACTTTCTACATGAACAAATAATATACTAATATTGGTTTCAAATTTTGGCACTAAGCCAGCAAGTTTGGGGAAGGTGTAAGTTGATTACATCGGCCCCAGTGCTCAACTGGTACTTATTTTATCGACCCCAAAAGGAATAAAGGGCAAAGTCAACCTCGGCAGAATTTGAACTCAAAACATAAAGACAGATGAAATACCACTAAGCATTTTGCCTGGCATGCTTAATGATTCTGCCAGTTCGCTGCCTTAAATGCTATACTAATATTAATATTAATTATCTCTTACCTTGTTCAGCTGTGGCTTAAATCCATGTATTTAGCAACACTCCTAAATGTCAGTGAAGGTTTCATAAAGCCAAGATTTGATCAGTAGAGAATACTTTTTTTCGTAGGAAAGAGAAAAATGAATATAAAGAATGTGAGGTGTAATTATATTCATATATATATATATATCATCATCATCATCATCATCATCCTTTAACGTCTGTTTTTCCATGCAGGCATGGGTTAGAC
>JAOPUL010002510.1:24890051-24903014 GCA_027564515.1 Octopus rubescens
GGTGAATCCGGCCACCCCCGTTCACGGGGACAAAACCGGATTTTAAACTTTGGAAGAAGAAGAAGAAGAAGAAGAAGTATGTATGTATGAATATATATATATATGTATGTATATCATCATCATCATTCTCATCATCATCATCATCATCATCATCATCATTTAGCATACATTTTCCATGCAGGCATTGGGTTAGGTGCTTTGACTGTATACATGCACACACACTCATAGAAAGGTTAAGTTAGAAATTACAATGTATTATTTGTATTGATGTTTTAAGAATTTATTTAAATTTGTCTAAATGGGAGACAAAATTTCATCGGCAATATGATAAACGTAGAGGAACTAAACAGTCCATATTATATGAAGAAAAACAAAGGGTAGTATTAAACTAATTCATATTGATATTTCAATTAGGACTAGTAATTTGATTATTTAAAAAAAAATGTCATTAATGATAATATGTAATAAGTAATTGAATTGGCTAAGGCAAGAAAAGCATATGTGTGACTATGATATAGAATGAATCTAAGGTAATTTTTAAAATGTATTCATCTCAAGTAGTTGAATAAGATTTCAAAGTAAAATTATATATAAGTACATATCATTATCATCATCATTTGGCATGATTTTGACAGCTGGATGCCCTTCCTAATGTCAACCATTTTACAGCATGTACTGGGTTTTGTTTTTTCATTTCAAGAGCACTACTGAGGTTGCAAGACTACAAATTCCAGGGGGATTGGCCTTATGCTAAAGGCTGAGGGGTTAATTATGAGAGAAGTGGGGATAGAGCAGGTTCTTGCAGAAGGGTAGCATGATTACTCACATTTAGTAGGGGAGGGAGAGAATGATCAGTAAGGGCTGTAAAACATAGTTAGTGCAAATAAGATGACTAGGTGGTCCCTCAAAGTATGAGATGAGTAGAAAAGTTGGTGGCTTTGCAAGATTGTATAGGGAGCAGGAGATGAGGGGTTGGGGTGGCATCCAGCAACTGTAAAACAATAAAAAAATTGTATAAGTTGCAGGGTGATGATCGATGAGTCACAAATGGGAGAAAATAGAGGGATGAAGAACAGAGTAGGTGGGGGTGGGGAGAATGACAGGCTAGTGATGATAGACAACAGGGTAAAAACAAGAGACAGAGATAACAAAGTAGGGTAGGCTGCAGAAATTGGGGAGAGATAGGCATAGTGCATGATGAGTGGTAGTTTGCCTCAGTGGGGGATAAATCAATGTAATGTGTGAGTGGAGAGCACAATATACACAGCACTTCCAGAATTCAGTTACACTGAGCTGAACAGGCCTTCTCAAGAACCTTATATCAACAGACATCCCAATCCTTTGTGAGGCTCAACATCTTGAAATCATCCCTCGCCATTTCATCCCATATCTACCTGGGTCTCCCTTTTCCTCAAGTTCCATCCACTTTAACCCTTTAGCATTCAAACCAGCCATATCCGGCCCAAAAAGTCTAGTTGTTTTTTGTTCAAACTGACCAGATCCAGCTTCACACACCTACCCTACATTTTCATTCTAAAAGTAAATAATCACATCATTGAAATCTCAAAGCAAAACTACGAGATAATGCATGATTAATTCAAAATGATGTGAATAAATAAGCATTACATTGGACAAACTAATCTGAATGCTAAAAGGTTAAGTGATTGGCACTTCTTTATATGGTTGTTCTCATCCACATGCATCACATGACAAAACCATTGCATTTTCTTTCTTGCTCATTACATATGATTCCGCTAATACCTAATTTTTCTCTCAATACATTTGCACTTTGTTGTACATGCATAGTGATGGTGTATATTCATTGGAGCATACTAGCTTCATTCTTCTTCAGTCTTTGCATGTCCTCTGCATTCATGGTCCACATCTCACTACCATGTAGCATAACTGTTTGTACACAAGCATCATACAATTTGTCTTCCACTCTGTGAGAGACCTTTTGTTGCCAACAGAGGTAATAGTTCTCTTAACTTTCTCCATTGTATTCTTATTCTAACAACTATACTTTCACAACATTCTTCTCCATGGCTAATTATCTACAAACTCAAGGTAGCCTCCTGTGTATTTGAGAAAATCTAATTCTCATGTTTTCAGAGTGTCTATTATTCCTGTGCATTTGCCTCATACAAATACTACTTTCTACTGCACTTCTTATGTGTACATCTTTCCTACATATCGAGCAGGGCCATTTGCCTGATAGAAAGAGTCCTATTTTTTTTTTTTTTTTTTGCTTACTACAACTTTGATCTTTGCTAGGTTAACTTTAAGGCCTTTTGATTCCAGATCTTACATCCAAACCTGGAATTTCTTTTCCAATTCTGCCACAAATTCCACTATAAAAGAAAGGTTATCAGCATGTAGTAGTATCCCAAGTGTAGCCAGTCTTAAATGTCCCTGTTATGGTCTGAGTACCAATCCCTGGTGAACTCTTACCTGTACACTAAATTCATTGCTGTACTTATGGTTGACTTTCACTCTACTGACAGGACCCTTGTACATGGCCTGTATGGCTCTAACAAGTCAGTCGTCTAGTCCTAACTTCTTCAGAGACCACCAGATCACTGAGTGGGGAACTCTGTTGAAGCTTTCTCCAGGATAAAGAATGCTATGTACAATGGTTTACTTCTAGCTAGATACTTATTTAGTTGTCTTATTAAGAAGATAAACATCTGTAGTACTCCTCCTTGGTACAAAATCAAACTGTATCTCATTAATAACATCCATAGTACTCCTCCCTAGTACAAAACCAAACTGTTTAGTTAAATTCTGTTCCTAATCAATTGGGCTATAACTCTCTCCATAACTTTCTTGACCTGGTCCAGCAATTTGATATCTCTGTAATACCCTTGTAGCAGCTGACAATAATGCAGCCACACCGGTCATTGGGTATGACACCTTCTTGTACAACCTGATTGACTATGCAAGGTGAATAGGCCATATCCTACTCCACCAGATATTTTAAGCATTTTGACAGTGATTCCTGATGGACCAAGGGTTTTCTTGCCTCCATATTCTTGATTGCTTTATCTACCATACTGCTGGTCCCTCTATCGGGTTCACATTGGGAAGGCCCTCTTTCTCCTAAGCATTCTCCACATTTAATAGCACTTACATGCCTCTTTTTTTCTCAGAACCCTTAAGTGCAAGTGTACCATTATCCATTTGTAAACATTTCTCACCAAAATCTTGATTCTCTCTGATTACACTGTCTTGTAGTCTGGAACACCTCCCACCCCTGATCCACACACTGTAGAACATTGGCAAATCTTTTATTTTCTGTTTCTCCCTTTGTTATATAAACCTTTTGCCTAGATTCTTTTCTGGCTACCTGATATAATTGTCTGCTACCACCTTTTTCTCAGTCTTTTTAGACCTGTCTTTTTGCTTTTATAGGTTTGTCTCCCTCACTTTCCATCACCAAGTCACCCTTGGCCTGGCTGGGACTTTGCACCAGTTACAGATTTGGTTTGTAGCTCTCAGTAGGTTGTCTTGCAGGAACTTCTAGTTGCCCTCTATGTTTCTAACTCCTCCTTTTCATCAGATCTACAATTAGAATTTATTTAAATTTCTGTTAATTTGCTTAGTCTTTGAGCTTCCATATCTTCCTTTTCCAAACTGGCTTGTTTCTTGGTCTTTCTAGCTTTAAGCTTGAAGTCACTAATTACTAACCAATGTTGAGTTGTACATTCTTCACATGGGAAGGATTTTGCATTAACATTGAAGTCACCAGCCACAATAGTAAGGTCACTGTCATTCATCATCTAGGGAGTCTGTAAAAGGACCTTGCAAAATTGGCTCTTTTGCTCATCTGCCAGCCTGGATAGTGGAGCATAGGCAGATATAAATGTAACTGTTGATTTATCTAAGACTAGTCTCAGCTTAAGTATCCTGTCACACACTCAAACTACCTTGATTATTTTGTCTACCCATTTTTCTGTCAAAAGTATGCCTACACCCTCTACCCATCGCTGTTGCCTACCCACAAGAATTTGTACCTATGTTCTTTGCTTGTGAGGAATCTAGCTGAAGCTCCCCTCCCCTTTCCCCTTGCATACAGACATATGTCCACATGCCTCCTTTTTAGCATTAAAATAATCTCACCAGTCCTTCCTTTCATTATGCTGACATTAATTGTGACTGCTCATAAAATATAGAAAACATATATGGTATTTTATGTTTTATAAATCATACATGCATTTCGCCAAATTAACTGTCAGGATTACATAACTGCATGTTGAAATATTATATAATCTTATTGATTCACCTCAGTATTTAATAAAAAACACAAGGAATAGTGTTAAGTGCTCAATATATATCCCAAATATGCAAATTATCAATAAACATCAGTGGAATGGACAATGTAATAGGAGGCAAGCAAACAGAGCACTGGCTTTTTTGATATCTAAGTGGGCAGATACACATGGACATTTGTATACACTCACAACCATTCCCAATGTATACAACAGAGAAGAGGGAAGGAGAGCAAGAAAGGGACAACCAAAATGTCTTGTAGACAAGACAACTTCAGCATCGACTGTCCCACCAACACCACTTCAGTGTAAGTCCAGTGACTTTACATTAATAACAACAATAATAATACTAATAGCAGGAACAGCAGCACTCATGTCATAAATCAAGATCAAAGATGTCTGTGGTCAGCTAATTGACAAATTTATGGTATTAGTTTTAAGGAATCTGCTCTTTGGAAGTCAAATATATATATAATAACCAAACCTTTTGAATATCTTTGCTCTGAAACTGTAAACAGATGTAAATACACCTGGTTATTCTTTTTACACACATTTAAATTCTGTTTCACGTTTGATTTAAGTAGTTATCTGATGTAAGTTTCCTTAGAGAGCAAAGGGATGCGGGGGTACTCATTTAGTGATGAGTGTCAACAAATTGTGAAGCATATTAGGACAATCTATTTATTATTTTCTGTGTGTGGAGAATAACGTGTATTTACATCTGTTTAAAATTTCACAGCAAAGGCTATATGAAAAATACAGAACTAGGTGGGATTACAATCCCATACTCTGTGTGTGACTTGGAGTTGATATGTGTAATGATGCAATATTTATGTGCATATTCTTAAGATGGTAACATTGTGCATGTGATTGGATGAATGGATTCTGAGGTCATTCAGAACCAGTTAACAAAAAAACTATGTTGATCATTTAGAACACATTTTTTTCTCAGCACTCTGGACTCTCAATATGGTTGCCACAAGTGTCAAAGTAATCCAGTGCAGATATACCAAGAATATTGTAATTTACTATTATTGAAAGAGTGATGAATGGTAGATAGAGGATTGGTGAAGTATCAGTCAAAATGTCTTGTTGTACTCAGTTATGATCTTTTATGTTCTGAGTTCAAATCTCATCAGGGTCGATAAAATAATTGTCAGTAATATGCCAATGAAATTGATTATTATTATTATTACTACTACTATTTATATAAGTAGAAAGAAATGCACAGATTAAATTTGTACTAGAAACCAGAAAAGAGATGATATCAACATATTTAAAGAATTAGTAAGCTGACCGCTAGAAAATTTAAGAGATAACTATTAAACTCAACAAAATTTTTCAAAGTAGGCATTTATTCAACAACATTAACAATTCCTTTATAAACAGAGATGATTATAAAACTCAAATAACAGGTACAAAAAGAATATAAACTAAAACATAAAAAAAATGTAAGAAAATGCAAATGATGATGATGACTAATAATTATTTCTAATTTAGGTACAAGGTCAACAGTTTTGAATTGATTATATCAACTCCAGTACTTGACTGGTACTTTATTTTATCTGCTCCAAAAGGTAATGTTGATCTTGGCAGGATATGAATTCATAACGTAAAGTACCAAAAGAGATCCTGCAAAGCCTTTTTTTCTGACATTTCAGTGATTCTGCCAGCTGATTGGCCTACAACAACAACAATAACAATATGCAGTGCTCAACAAATTATACAATGATAGACTTAACAGCTAAGCTGGCCTTTTTCCACTTTGGTACTGGATCAACATTCTTTTCCTTAGTTTCTAATTTCATTTCATCAGCCTGAAATTGATGATAGAAAAGATAAATATTTTAACTGGAAACTCTCATTTGTAGTGAGTTCATTTAGTAGATTAGAAGATTCAGCAATCTTCTTCAATAACACTATGTAACACGATTTTTGTCCTTGGGTAGCAACTGTTATTTCCTATTTGCTTACCCCTAGAAAATATGAAAAATGGCTAATATTTCCTTCAAACTTTGCTTTTGTTAAATTTATTCAAACCCCAAGAAATCCCTCTCAACACATAGTTATGATGCTTCCCCACTACTCCTGCTCATGATCAGAGATGCACATATTGTCAGCCACTAAGAGACATACTCAAGTGGTTAAGGTCAAGCAACGGACAAGCAAATCTGTGGTATTGAGCAGAATATGTGTTATAACGCGAAATTTCTGCTTCAGCAACTTTGCGCTGAATCTGTCTGAAATTTAATGGAAAATAAGTCAGTTTCAAAACATTGATGTCCAGGTCACAAAAGCAAAATTTGAAGGGAATAGCAGTTATTTCCTTTGATTTCTAAATACAAGCAAATAGGAAATAACACTTACTGACCAAAGACAAAAAATAAATTAAAATTTTGTTACACAGTGTAATTTAATAACACGCTTGTGTAGATAGTGCAAGATTCAAGAATTTCTGTATCACGGGGGACCGTTAAGCAATTTTTTCAACTAAAACAACACGTAAGTCCATTTGAAACATGAAACACGGAGGTAACTTCCACCTTAAAACAAACTGGGTTTTTTTATGTAAATAATTGCATTTTATGTAGCAGCATAAACAGAAAACAGAAAAACGATTCAACTTATTCTTCCATTATATATAAAATATAGGTCCAGTCTCGACAACACACTGAGGAAAACAGGATGAACAACGTCAAGGGTTTTTTTTTTTATTCATGATCAACAAGGCGACAGTCAGCTGCATAACAAACAGCCAAAGTGACGACTAAAGAGTTGAGAGCTGCACAAATGTCGCCGCGGAGCGGTAGTGGACGAATTCGGCCTGCATCCTTTGTCCTGCAACCTTAGTGCAGGCCGATTCCCCCGACACGCCGCCCTGAATGACATTATCAGAAGGGGCTTTGAGCGTGGCCGGCTTCCCGTCCCAACTTGAGCCTGCAGATCTCGACAGCGGGGACGGTAAGCGCCCCAGACGGGATAACCCTCTTCCCATTCGAGGGAAGTAGAGTCCTAATCTGGGACGCGATGTGCTGTGACACGTTCTCCAGCACCAACCTCGCAGCTTCTGCCGCAAACCCCAGTGTCGTAGCCCGCAACGCGTAGGAGAAGAAGGTCCTCAATTACAAGAGCTTGGCCGGCCGCTATCAATTCATGCCGGTAGCCGTCGAGACGTCTGGTGTTCTGGGTCCTCGTACCACAGACATTCTCCGCAAAATAGGGATTGCTGCGGCCCGCCGGAGAAATGAGCCCCGCAAGATGGAGTGGCTACTGCAGTGAGTGTTGCTGGTCATTCTCCGTGGCAAAGCAACCGCGGTCATTACCGCGGGGCGCGGCTGAATAACCCCCTGTCCTGGGACATGTGCTGCTCCCTCCCCCTGCCCCCCGCTGCCTCGCCGCCCCTTTTTTTCTATACATTTCTTTTTTTCTTTTTTTCTTTCTCTTCCTTGTTTTCGTTCTATTCTACTGATTCCGGGGAATCAACTGTATTCATTCTGTAGTTATTACATTAAAATGAAGAAACACAAAATAATGGTTTCACTAAATCGGTGGAGTTACCTTAGGTAAGTGACAGTAAAACCTAGTTTCTGTATCGTAGATGAGTGAATTTGTAGCTTATGAAATTTGATACAAACCTATCAAATTGTTGATCAATTAGCAAACACCCGCCCACCTCCATCAAACTCTGCCAGGTGTGACTTTCTGAAATAGCTCTTGAATTAAGTATAACCAATTTTAATATACTACCTCTCAACCATACATACACACACACACAAAGAAGATATGCAAATTAAGTATAGTTTTTTTTTGTTTTTATTGGACACAAGGACAACATATTTTCTAGCGAAGTATGTATTTCTATACTTAATTATATACAGTATATAACAGTATATGACATGTACTTAGTTTATCCATCCCAGAATGAGGAAAACAAAGCTTAATCAGATCGACAATACAAGTGCTTACAATTCTTCTCCGCCTCTTTCTCATCCGCCTCCTTCTCCTCCTCCTCCTCTTTCTTCTTCTTCTTCTTCTTCTTCTTCTTCTTCTTCTTCTTCTTCTTCTTCTTCTCCATAGGTTTCAGAAGCATTAAATAACTAATAGAGTACTCTTCCATTGAACAGAACGCTGGTCCATCAGAGATAACTAGCATTTTCCATCGGATGAAACGAATTGCAATTTGCAAGTCAACAAGATACTAATTGAGTCTACAGTACTGGCTATGCTCGCCATTATTTACAATCCATTAAGTATTAATAAACAGTTGTTTTTATTAATCAATTAAACCCTTAAGGACAAGGAAATTCGTAAACGTTAATGATAATCTTTATAAAGACTGGCAAGTTAAACCAGCTCTGAAATCCAAACTGATGGCGGTATATAATGGGTTATGAATCTGATATTTGTTATGTACGGTGACAATGCTGAATATATTTCAGTTTTATCAGTCATTCTTAGCGGATCATAGACCGAGCAGTGCATATGATAAGATAGAATGACTGAAAGAATATGTAGGCTTTGAATGAAAAACTTTGATTAAGGCAATTTAAAATAATAACATAGGGAACATTTTCAGAAATGTCTTCTGCATGATAATCAGGGTTAACATACTTCTAAACAGTGAACCCCCAAATTTGCTTAATCAATTAAAATTACACTTGTAATGAAAAGGATAATATTATTAATATTAATAATAATTTTTTTCAAAAAATGCAAGGGAAACAAGTCAGAAATCTAAATTGATTCAAAAATTAAAAGGCGACATGCAAAATGATGTCCAGATTATTAAGAGCGATGGAACGTAAAATCTAGACTGAACAGGAGAGCTAGTGACGCGGGTGAAACCTTTTTCAATTCTTGGAACATTAAAGATGTATGGTTATGTTGTAAGGGAGAAAAGCAGTAACATTAGCTGGTGAAAATATCATTATAAATTTGAGGGTGGTGGATTGTAAGAATCGTTAAAGTGGCGGACAAAATGCTTTGTGATATTTAGTTAAGACGTTCTTAGTTCAAATACCACTGAGGTCACCTTTGCATTTCATCCTTCTGGGGTCGATAAAACTGTTCAAGCAGTTTAAATTGACTGTTCCCGACTCCTAAATATGAGATTTTCTATCTATACTAGAAATCAATATCTAAGTCGTGTCACGGGGTGATGGTTTGACAAAATCGGTAAATGAAACAAAATGCCTTGCGATACGTATCTTTGTGCTTTGAGTTCAAA
Source organism: Octopus rubescens (assembly GCA_027564515.1). Classification (NCBI taxonomy): domain Eukaryota; kingdom Metazoa; phylum Mollusca; class Cephalopoda; order Octopoda; family Octopodidae; genus Octopus; species Octopus rubescens. The sequence goes on from JAOPUL010002510.1 coordinate 24,899,547, forward strand.
TCCAGCAGAGGTCCATTTTGCCTTTTATCCTTCGAGATAGATAAAGTAAGCACTGGCTAAGAAGTACTGGAATTAATATAATCGATAAAATGCTCCACCTAATTTCAATGTTTGCGCCTATGTTAGACAGTGATATTAAATTGGTGAGGCGTGTCATGTACATGGGATAACTTTGGAAGTTCTATCCTTATTAAGGACCATGGGTGGAAGTATAATCTTTTCGTACCTGCTAAAGGAGTAGATTGGATCCCTAAGTTGAAAAAGCGAATTGATTAAAAATTATAATTCTCATGCGATATCCACATGATTAAGAGATATTTAAATGAGTAAAAGCATTTTTATTGTTTCAAACATGAAAAGAAAATTAAAACATGATAAAATATGCAGTGAAAAAAAAACTGCTTAATAATGTTTTCCGGTAATTAACATTGATTTTCATTTTTATAATCATTGCACTTAAGTAGAAATTTTTAAAGTAAAATATTTCACCCTGCTGATGATGTAATCCTTTTTTTTTTTCATTTGTAATTAACCGCTAAAACTTTTGTCAAAATCGCATCATACGCATCAATTTTGCATAGAAAAATGCAACAGGCACTACAGACTGGACACAGATAATGTATCTTCCGCTTTAACGATTACACTGCAGAGTATCTACATCCCTACTTCTCAAACTAAATACTGTAAATCACCATTAGTAAAAGTAGTTCCAGACAGATCAGTGAATTAATTGCTCTTTTCTGACCCAGATTCATGCTTACAGAGTTTAATATCGTTAAAATGTTTGCAGTTTGAAAAGAGAGATTCTTTCAGATGAAAAAATTAATTTAACGCCATAACGTGAGCAAATCTAAGAATAGATAGCTTTGAAGCGACAAATCTGTCTTGTGTAGAAATAGAAGAGAGGAAAGAGAGGAAAACATAATGAAAAGTAAACAACATTAAACCTGTGACATCTAATATAAATACATTGAAAATATAAATTTCGAAACCACAACTAAATTATATTGGCGATGCTCCATCATGGCCACATCGCGAAGAACTGGAAACAAGTAAAAGGGTAAAAATAACATCGCAATTTAACAAAAGAAGAAACAAAAACAGCGCAAACAAATATTTGCGGTACAGTGAGATGTAAAAACTAACTGAAACGAAAAACAACGAGGGATCTTTTGAAATTCAAACCTGATTACAAAACTGCTACGATAACATGAGCCAACGAAGGATCCTCCAAGTGACTACCAGTGGCAGGCACGTTTTCCTCTAATCACATCATACTGTCTTTTTAAAAACATGGATGGAAATTTTGGATAAAAAGTCTTTCAAAATGTTGCAAACAAGGCGACCTCTCTTTCTTTTTCTGTCTCAAGTGCTCCAAACATTAGTCTTTCACTCCTTACGACATACCAGTTTACTGAACCCTTTTCTTCTACAAAGTCTCATTTGTAGCAAACTTTGCTGATGTCACACACCCTCACTAACTTCATCTGTTTCTTGTTTAATGCCCGACCCACCAAATCATATTGTAATAATTATTGATAGTTAATATAGGCATGAGGTCCTGGATTTAAGATAAAGGTCATAATCATCGTTCGACTGTACTAATCGACTAACGCAATCTTCCTTCAATCATTAGAAGTTCCATTATCAAATGTGGTCACATGAGCGAATGATTAATCCTGGTCATGGGTGAGATTTTTATTCCTAGGCGAGTGGAATTTGAACTCAAAGAGACAAAACAGATACCGAAAGGCAGCTCGTCTGACACTCCAGCAATTCTGCCAATCCATCGCACATGACTAGTACTTTATCGACCTTGAAGGAAGAAAAGGATAAGTCGAGCCAGTCGTATTTTGAACTCAGAACGTAAAAAGCAACATAATTAAATATTTCAATGCATTATATTTGTCATTTTCCACTTCTGCCAATGTGAACAGTTGACTTCTACCATACGCAGAAAACCACAAAATTTATGAAATGTAAAAGTCAGCGATATGGACTAAGTATTTGATACAACTTATTTTATTGATCCCAAAAGAATGACAGAGAAAGTAGACTAGGCGTGATTTAAACTCAGAACATGAAGATTTAAACTCAATAAAATTATCTCACCAGTCTCATTGTCTCACAACAAATTTTGACAGTGGTGTCAATATGGTCGTACTTACCCAAATCACAGCCTAATTTGACCGCTTTTTTCAATGCGTGTATGAATATATTAACTGGGCCACCGACACAACATATCATTTACGAGATACAATTTTGAATAGAGTTATAATCGTATATGCAATAAACATATTTAATCGTCCTGATTCGATTACTTCAGCCTGGTTGCTCACATAAATTAGTGGGCATTACTTTATGTAAAATGTAAGGCGTGATCGTCTAAGCAGAGCCTCATTGAGATGGCGGTCAAAGCTAGTTATGATCGGAATAAGTACGACCTTATTGACAAAGTTGCTGTAGCTGGCTGTAATCAGGGTAAATATAAGACAACTGCAAAACTCAAAATACACAACCACAAACACATACACACGTGGACACGAAAAGACGGATACTTACTACAATAGAACTGCAAACGGCCAACCCAAATTTAACATGCAATACACCACACATGTTCACACGCAAAGCCAAATCAAAGATAAGCCTGTGCTAAAATACACAAACACAAACAATCGCTTGAACATTATGTATTGAAGATAAAAATGCCAGACACATAACACAGACACACACACACAAACGCGTGCGCGCACTTACACACATTCACATATACACATACAGTTATACATATACACACAATCACATCTAACGATTAATGGTAAAAAAAAACATATATTATCTAAAATAAATAAACAACCAAAAAATATCAAATTAGTTTAACAGTTAATTTCAATAAGTTGCACCCCTTCACCAGATAAAGAACCCTTCATTGTTGACCAAAACAAATTTTGAAACGCATTAGCAAAACACACTCAACCATGAAATATCATATAAAATACCAGACACAACTTAACTAATCCATAAATAAGTATATCCATAATTGGTTTTACAATTAGATTTCATATGGCTCCACACGCAAGAGCAAACACATCATTAAAATTCCCTAACTTTGAACAAATCATAATTATTCCCAACAGAACCATCAACTATAACATATCTATTTACAAACATAATGATACATCGCAAACCATCTTGACAAAAACCTGAAAACAGCATTAATTAGATGACCAGATAAATATACAGCGCAATAAAATAAAACAACACATGACAAACAAAAAATACGCCCCCGTCATCAATACAATACTTATTGGAAAAGACAATACTATATATATAACTTAGATAACTTAGATAACTTAGATCGGATTCGGCCATTATCGGCCCAGGCCATGAGTAACTCAATAGCACCACCTGGAGAGGTTTTTTAGTTATTTTTATCTGGGCACCATGGACCACTCAAGTAGAGAATTG
>JAOPUL010002510.1:24941645-24952163 GCA_027564515.1 Octopus rubescens
CCCTCATTAGTCATGTTTATGGGCAGGTTTTAAGTACAAAATGGTTTCAAAGTTCAACTGCATAAAAGGGGAAAACCACGTATAACAGGTATTTTTTCCACTTTTCCCCCTCTTACTCATGCAATTTTCCACTGATTTTCTTCAAACTTCACACACACATTGCTCATGTTTATGGACAGATTTTAAGTACAAAATGGTTTCAAAGTTCAACCGCATAAAACAGGTATTTTTACCACTTTTTCCCCTTTTACTCGTGCAATTTTCCACCAATTTTCTTCAAACTTATTAACCGCATTCAAATTTTTTTGTCAGAGCTATTGCAATGTTCAACAAATCACCTGAGCAATGCTGTGTACGCCTGCTAGTATATATATATATATATATATCCCAATCAGCTGAGTGAGGCTACAGTAGAGGCGGGGGCAGCTTTAAGCTTAGGGGTTCTCAACTATTTTATTCTGTTGGACCCCTCATAGCCATTTGATGTTTAAAAACTAGCTTTACAGAAACTTTCAAAATTCCTATTTTGTTTTTCACACATTAACGTATGTAGGTTGAACTATGTAAAATGCTAGGGAAGGAAATCTAGCTGTTTCCTGCAATATATACCAATACAAACCGTCCAGCTCATGCCAGCATGGAAAACGGACGTTAACGGATGATGATGATGATAAAGCAAATTTTTTCAGGGGCCCTTTAAATACTATTGTGGATCCCTAATTTACTATTATGCTGTGTGGAGCCCCAAAAATCTTATATGGACCCTCAGGGGCCATATGAACCACTGTGCTAAATGATGAAAGGTTAGAGTATGAAGGGAGAGGCCAGAAGAGGCTGCTTGTTGTAGAAGAGATACATGGCTGCTCCCATTATCCAAGAATGGGGAGTAATTAGTATGGAGCTGGAAAGAGAAATAAAGATGGTGACAATGAGGTGCAACCCCAGGCCCTACTGAGGTGTCATAAGAACAGGAAGAGAAGCTGGATCAAGACCCCAAAAGTGTATGGGAAGAGTAGTATAAATATATTGTTTGCATTTATTATTACATTTTCAACCTTTAAAAAGTTGAAGTAATTACATTTCTAATATTTTGAAAATGAAACATTACAATACTAATGTTTTTCTTATTCAATATACTTTTCTTCTAGAATAACTGGAGAAAAAAAATTCGTAAAACGGTCCAAACATGAAAAATGATTGAAAGAGAGCAAAAAAATACAGATTTTAAAAAAGGATAGAATCGTAATCTCCAATGCCCTTCAGCATTTAAATTGGCCACATCCAGCCCAAATATTCTACCTGTTTTATGTTCAAAATGGCCAGATCTGGCCTATCACATCGATCCTACAATGTCATTCTAAAAGTGTTGTCACATAATCGAAATCTCAAAGCAATGAGATAATGTATGATTAATTCAAGACAATGTGAATAAATAAGCATTACATTTGATAGAGTAAGTTGAATGCTAGAGGGTTAAAACATACATTCGAAGAAATTACGGTTTTGAACAAAACAAAATTTCCGACTCTACAGAATTACCTATATATACATGTGTACATACATATCTGGGGGTGGGGGTAGGTGTATTCTTCAGATCAGATCACCTGAGAAAAAAAATTCCCACTGCACTCGAAATGCTGGTTTTAAAAAATCTTTACGGGGTTGGCGACAGGAAGAGCACCCAGCCGTAAAATACAGCTTCAAATAAGTACCGGTTCAACTTATGCCAGCGTAGAAAAACATTCACTATATATACAGGTATACCTGAACTTAAGTCGGTAATAGGTTTCAAGGCATATGACCTAACTCGAAAAATGACGTAACACGAAAAAGAAAATATTTAAACATTTATAAAAAATTATAAGACTTCCAGTTGCTATAAAATACTATACTTTGAATATTTAAACAAAAATTTAAAAAGATAATGTTAAAAGAAAATTTTTTTAATAGCCCCAAAATAACAAAATAAAAACAAACATTTACCTGATTGGTGATGTCAATGTACTTGATTTGGACAAGAAGTTGGAGGAGAAGCGTGGATTATAGTGTTGACATTGAAGTTGAAGGAATCGGTTTGTCATCAGACGTTTCCAATTCAGACCGTCGACTTTCAACGTATAGTAATAACTTCTCTAGAGTACCTTGAATGGTTTTACTCTTCATGTCTTCCAGAATAACCCTATAAGGAACATAAGCGTCGTGAACAGCTCCCATAATTTTAGCAAAGCGCTCAGCATTAGGATCCATCTCCTCGAAAAGGGTTAGTGATTTCTCCATATACACAAAAGCTTGCTGCATTTTGTTGATGGTAAAGTGTCTTAGTTCTGGTTCCGGTTGCTGCGCCTCATCTTGTTGTTGCTGTTCATGAAGTTTCATCAGTTCTTCATTTGTGAGCGGTTGCTTGTCAGCATCAATTATTGCCGATGTACTTTCGCCTTGGACCTTAACGTTATAAAGATTGTGTCGCTGCTTGAATCGCATAAACCATCCTGAACTTGCTTTGAAATCCTCTGTCGTGTTGTCAGGATACTTCTTCTTAAGGTCGTTGAACAATGAAAGCGCTTTCTCTTGAATTATCATCTGGTTTATGGGGTTACGCTGACGAGTCTGCCGTTCAAGCCAAAAGGAAAGAAGGTGTTCCATTTCTTGGATGATTTTACCCCTTTTCTTGGTGATTACGGTGCTCTTCATCCCCGGAGCAGTATCTTGGATGTGAGTTAAAATCCTTTCCTTGTCGTGAATAATTGTAGATACGGTCGTTCGACTTAAGCCATAAGCACGCGCTATCGCTACCATCTTTTCACCTTTTTCATAACGTTTGATCATCGCCAACTTATACTCCAAAGAAATAGCATGTCGCTTAGGACCACCAGGACTAGACTTAGCAAGAGCTTTCTTGCGAGGCATAGTGTATGAGAAAAAAAAAGCACAAATTTTTAGTCCCACGGGGTCCTGATTCTGCTATTACGTGTCTTTACTGTAACCGTGAATTTTATGCCAATATAAGCCTAATAAGCCACCTCAGGACCCACAAAGAGTACTGCTATTAATCTGATCATCTTCAGAGACATGAAGGACGAACATCAATACAAAACAAACATAAACATAACATTTGAATTTCCTGCTACGTACTACACCGCTCCCTCGCGGTGAAATGCTGGAACTATCAGTCCCGTTAAGCCGTAACTGTGAACATTTTAAAAGAAATTTATAAGCTTTTATCTGTTTTAATAAATGATTTGTACATATTTTGTTTGATTTTCTACTTCAGTATTGATTTTTAGGTGTGTTTTTTTTATATATTTTATGCTTTTAAATATGTTCGCTGAGACCAACGTAAACTAGAATAAATCGACTGAAGTTGAGTTTTATTTTTCCATTAATTTCTTCAAGAAAAAAAATCGAAAAAGACGTAACTCGAAATGTCATAAGTTGAAGTATGTCTTTATGTATGTATGTATGTATATATAATGTGACGACCTCTGTTTTATGTTGTTGGAAGCCTCTGTTCGGACGATTCGATGGAAACCACCGCCAAATCTCCCGTTAACACATTCCCGCCCCTTAAGAACGACGCATAAACCTTAATTATCCTTAAGGCAGGTAAATAATAATGATAATAATTGGCCACAGCAAAGTGTCAAAAAAAAAAGAAATTACGCGGTTGCCAAAGTAATAGTAGCTGAAGTTTACTTCGTGGTAGAGGTTTTTGTATATATGTGCGTGTTCCTGTGAACTAGTGTACTGCGTAACATGATGTGTTCGTAAAAATAAACCTCCACCCTTTAACCAAAAGACACAGGAGTGACTCACTCAAAGTTCGATATATTTTACACTTTCAATTTCAATACTGTTTTCGTTAAATTAATATAGCAAAATCATGTTTGGCATAGCTATATGCAAAGATACTTGTCTACGTGGGGAGAGGGAGGGAGGGAGAGAGAGACGGAAAAAGAAAAAAAGTAGAGGTGAAACAGGAAAAACAAAAGCAGTAAAGCAAGTAAATAGATAAATGAATAAAAGCTCAAATCCACTTAACTTACCAATATTTAATTTGCAGTATATACTCACAAGTATACATATTATAGATATTCCTTAATTTTTGTCAGAAATCTCTAAAATATTACTAATTAGAAAACTTTAATATTTCCGATAAATTGTGCGAAACTGATAATTCGCTCCGTCGCCGTGTGATAAATCCAATTTGTAGGTACAAAATACCTAACCTAGTTATAGAAAACATTCTTCTCCGTCATTTAATTACCAAATTTTTCTTTATTGTTGTTCTTCTGTAAACTAGAACAGCATCGAGTGATTGTGCCTATAAACAAAGACGTGCCTGTTACGACCATCCTAGATTTTGTACTACAAATTAGGGACTAATTATTAAAATTGTGCCTCCTTTGTTTTAAGACAGTAGGGTCCGATTTAGCTGCTGTTTCCCACGGATCGAACGAGCGCATCCAACACGCCTCTATTCTTCGTTAAGTTTTGAAGACAAAACTTAGAAGTCCTTAAGCAAAACTTATTATCATATTTATCCGGTGTTACTTGAAGTGTATGTATATATATATACACACACACACACACACATATATATATTTATTTATATATATACATACATATTGGGCAGCGTGAAAATTCGGATTACATTTCAAATAAATATACTCACCATCAATTGCTGCTTTTCTCATTTTGTTTTCACTTTAGTGTTCCGTGATTAAAAGTGAAAATGAAAACTAGGATTGTTACCCAGCATGCTTTATATAGCACTCGTTCGATCTGTCTATCTGTCTATATTTGTAGGACGGCCTCAGATATTTAATTGTTCGTGATTATATATATATCGCCAGTAGTTCATATATCCTAAGAAGCACACTCTAAAACAGTGATATATTTTTAAGAAGTTAACTGTTATGGCCGTGACCGGACATAACAGTTTACTTCTTAATATATATATATATAGGCGTGTAGTTGCAGTATATGTTCACGTTTATCGATAATGTGGAGTCATTAATCCTTAATTTCTGCTTGTTAAACCTAACGAGTCTATAATGAAAAACTAATATTTCCAATAAATTATACGTACACGCGTGCGCGCACGCACACATGTATGTCATCTTTTATTTATTTTAGTTACCTTACTACGGCCATGCTGGGCAGTGCATAAAATTGTGTTTGCCTTTCATCCTTCCGGGGTCGATAAAGTGAGTACCAGTTACGAACTGAGATCGATAAAATCGACTACTCCCCTCCCCCAAAATTCCAGGCCTTCGTGCCCAGTATAGAATGGAATATTCTGTGTGGTTCTAATAATTCCATATTTCAAACAGTGAAGGCGCGCGGCTAAATGGTTAGGGGTGGTATTCAGCTCACGATCTATAGTCGTGAGTTCAATTCCCATCGGCGCGTTGTGTTTTTGAGCAAGACACTCTTTTTCACGTTGCTCCTGTCCACTCAGCTGAAAAAAATGAGTTGTACCTGTAATTCAAAAGGGCCAGCCTTGTCACATTCTGTGTCACACTGAATCTCAATGAGAACTACGTTAATGGTAGGCGTGTCTGTGGAGTGCTCAGTCACATGCACATTAATTTCACGAGCAGGCTGTTCCGTTGATCGGATCAACTGGCAACCCCGTCGTCATAACCGACAGCAGTGTCAGTTTATACTTCAAGACATCAATGGAATATATATAGAATATCAAAATTCCATTGTTTTCAAGTATTTCGTTTTAAAATATTTCCTTCCCTTTCCTCGAGAGAAGTTCGGGTCTTTTATTTGACAGCGCATGGAAGTAGTTCTATTGACATGACGCTACAAAGATGTTGTTATTGTTGTTGTTGTTATTGTGGTTGATGCCGCTATTGTCTTTCTATGGAACTCCCATTTCCTGATCCCTTTGTTAAGTAAACTACTAATTACGTTCGTTGTATTTTCAATTAATAAAGAGATTTTATATCTAAACAGAACATTTCCATTATTTTAGTCTACAAAGGAAGTTGCTTCGGTTTCCTTTGAATCTTGTACATGGCTGTGTTTGGTGATTTGAGTGGTGGTGGTGGTGGTGGTGGGGGTGGTGGTGGTGGTGGCGGCGGTGGTGGCGGTGATGGTGGTCGTTATGGTGGTGGTGGTAATGATGATGATGATGATGATGGTGGTGGCAGTGGTGGTGGTGGTGATGGTGGTGGTGGGATGGGGTTGGTCGTTGATACGTATGTATATATGCATGCATGCATGTAAGTATGTGTGTGTGTGAACTTGTGTGTGTGTGTGTGTGTGTGTGTGTGTTTATGAGTGTAGGTGTTTGTGGTGGGGGTGTCGGGGGTTGTGTGTATGGAGGCGTTGTGTGTGGAGGATTATGTGGGAAGGGTTGTGCGCGGCGGCGAAGGTTCTGAGTTTGCGTTGATGGCGGATATGTGTATGCGGGTGGTGGTTTTGCATGGAGACTTTTGTGGGGATTATGTGTATGTGGGCGGATTATGAGGTGAGTTTGGCAGTGCGTGTTAATGTGCCTTGGTATCGTTTAGTTTCAGGCTTGCCCAAATCGATCAGTCCAACCCAACCGTAACCACCTTTTTCATTTTGGGGGTTATATCACGTGTCCTTCCTATTCTTGAACGGTGGAATGGGACTTGAGATAGATAAGCTGTTATTTCTAGGCTTCCTTGTTCTCTTTACATATTTGGGCACAAAGTCATAGATTTTAACTCTAAGGATATGTCGATGTTAGAAGTAAGGCTCAGTCGCTTGAGGGAGTCTCTATGAGGTCTTTCAACCTAACAGAAATAACAGTAAAATTTCCCACAAATCCCACGCTGTTGTTTTACAACAAGAAGGACACATTGAATAATGCTAACTGGAAAGAAACAAACTGGATAGTTACAGGTGGAACACCTTTGATCATAAGTTTTCTAAGTCATAACTAACCTGGGGTTAAACAACAGGCACACTAAGTTATCACAACAAACAGTTAAAAACCGTGAGATAATTGTTTGCATCAGTAATTCTCGACATGGGAAATATTGCTTAGCCGGAAGAATAATGGAAGTGTTTTAAGCCAGTGTTTATCAAGATGGGGCCTGGCAATATTTTGGTGGGAGGCGTGGTTTATTTCGGAATGGAGCGTAAATAACAAGTGAATAAAACTTGTACTAACGTTTTAATTAAAACTTCTTTAGAATATATAAATGCCATATTCTAACATTGTCCGATCATGGTAGAGCGCAGGGTTGTTAGGGGACAAATAGGGTTGAGAATCACTGGTCTAAGTGCCCGAGAAGAAAATGTGGGGAGGCGGCAAGGATTATGTAGGTCGCAGAAACAGAAGAGATTCGACGACAGGCTGGAGGAACTGATTTGCAGAGCGAGGTAGCTAAAGGGAGACGTTAAGACCAAGTGGCAGCAGAGACTAAATACGGCAGACAGTCATCAGGATATGTGGCAGCAAGAACACAAGAACGGGGTGGAAGGAGAGATTAAGTCATGGGACACGCAACAGGGGTTAAAAACGGGGTTTCAGTAGGACGAAGTGCCAACAGGGACGAATTAGGATAGATGACTTGTTTTCAATGATACGAATTGAGCATTTTTCTCAGTTCTAATTGGTAACTTCGAGACTTGTCTGAATGTATGTGAACCAATATGTTAAATACCACGTGACTTCAGTGCAGAATACGGAAACTAAAAGTAAAATCAATTGGCCAAACAGAAGAAAGCTTTCTGAAAAGCCAAGAACTTCCGTTGTGAATAAAAATATAATTGATAGATTTTTTAATATATTTAGTGATGACATTTTATCGAACTCGTCTGACAGGAATGATTGAAACGAAAATGCATCCAGCTAGATGGATGCATGTTCATACCATGGCTGTCGCATAGCAGAGTATGAGATATGGTTCCCTGTTCAAAGAATTAAGTGAAACTGCGTTTAAGGATCTCTTTACCAATTAGTTAACGAGGAAAGGCAGCACCCATGATCTGGGGTTTTTTTTTCTTTCATTTTCTTAATGCCTTCAAGAATGGAAGAGAGGAAGTTATCTCTGAATGGGAAACCTAGTCCGAATGTTTGTAACCCAATAAACTCCGCTAAATATGTCCAACGATCATTGGTGGTATAAAAGCGAGTGACAAATTAAATCTTCCACCCATGAACACAAAACGCAAAGTGCTGGAACAGATACCACAAGACATTTTGTGTGACGCTCCAGCAATTCTGCCAACCCGCAGTCACGGCGGGAATTAAACTCGGACCTTTTTTAACATAATATATTTATACCTGTATAAGGTGGCGAGCTGGCAGAATAGTTAGCACGCCGGGAAAAATGCTTAGTGGTATTTCATCTGTCTTTATGTTCTGAGTTCAAATTCCGTCATGGTCGACTTTGCCTTTCATCCTTTCGGGATCAATAAAATAAGTACCAGTTGAACACTGGGATCGATGTAATCGACTTACCCCTCCCCCGAAATTGCTGGCCATGTACCAAAATTTGAAACAAATACATTCTGCCTGTATACGCAAAAGTCAATATTAATTGTGGTTTTGCTGATGAGATGTGGAATTCAAGGAAGATTGACTACTTAAAAGGAGCTTCTCAATTTACAAGTCTATCAGAAAACCGTGCGCAAGTTTCAAAAACTTTCAGCGAGATAATAGAATAAGATTCATTAAAAACCATCGTAATAATATCAGATAGAAATAGGAAACTGAAATTTAGAGTTTAGTGAGGAACAACGACTTGGGAAGAGTGAAAATATCGATTGGTACAATTTCTCCGAGATCTTCAATGTTCACTGTTAAACTCAATATCATCACATTGAAAAAAATTACATTGGAAAATATTTTTCTGATAATTGGCACAACCAAGCTCGTTATGAATATTTTTATTGCATTAACCGTGTAATAAATGTAATGAGTGATATCTGCATAACTACTTATTGCAAATTTAATGTGGGCTTCAGACGTAAGACGTTAATGTCTATACGTGAAATGTTGTTGTTCAGACTTGTAGAATAACACAGCATGTAATAGTAACTCAATTTTCACTGCAATTAAACAATTCTAAATGTATAAACAATTCGATGTTCAAAAAAATAATGATATTTACCTCAAGAAATATTCTGGTCATGTTTGGAAAACATACAAGTGTTACTGCATTACTGAAAGGAAGAAAATGTCCTCTATTTCGCAAAACAACAGATTCATCCAACTGAAAGAAGTAAATAAGCATATCTTATGTACAGGACAATTTTTTTTAATGCCTTTGCTTTGTTTTGTCATTTGATTTTTTACTGCAGTCGTGGCTGTGTCGTAGGAAGCTTGCTTCCCAACCACATGGTTCCGGGTTCAGTCCCATTGCGTGGCATCTTGCACAAATGTCATCTAATATAGCCTCGGGCCGACCAAATCTTTGTGAGTGGATTTGGTAGACGGAAACTGAAAGAAGTCCGTTGTATATCATCATCCTCCTCCTCCTCCTTTAACGTCCGTTTTCCATGCAAGCATGGGTTGGACGGTTTGATCGGAGCTGGCAAACCGGAGGGCTACACGATGTTCCAGTCTGATTTGGCTTGGTTTCTACGGCTGGATGTCCTTCCTAACGCCAACCACATTACAGTGTGGTCTGGGTGCTTTTAACGTGCCACCGGCACCGGACTTTCGACGCTAGTTCTTTTACGTGGCACCGACATGAGTGCTTTATACGTGGCACCACACAGGCGATTGGTAGACAGACGAACATATAGAGCAGAGACGGACGAGACATAGACGAGACCTATAGACGAGACCTATAGACGAGACACCGATACAATAAGTACCAGACTTTACAAAAAAAAAAAAAAGTACTTAGGTCGAATCGCTCGACAAAAATTCTTCAAGGTGGTGCCCCAGCATGGCCGCAGTCTAATGACTGAAACAAGTAAAAGATAAAATATAGACACCCAGCTGCGTTCTGAGTTCAGTTTCTGTCCTGGACAAATTTACATTGTATTCTTTCGGGGTCCATTAATAGTATCAATTCTGGATTGTTGGCAAATGTGACTGTGTGAACGTCGGCTCAGAGGTGCCTCGCGGTGTTTGTTTCGGTTCATCGCGTTCTGAGTTAAAATCCGGCCGTGGCTTACCTCAGTAATAGACTTAATCCGTCGTCCGGTTTAAACACCCCCACCTGCCATCTTAGATTCCCATAGCAGACTCCACTCCGTCGCAAGCATTTAGTTCAGATCTCTGGTCTGGGGATATCTTCTCCTCACTCTCCCGTCGGTCTCGGGGACCCTCTAAACGGTCATGGGTACTGACTTCACACCTGAATAAAAACAAAAGATAGATTAAATAACATATACAAGTATAGCCGTGAGGTTAAGAATATCACTATGCAGCCATATGGTTTTCACTTCAGTCCCACTCCACGGCAACTTGGCCAAGTGTCATCTGCTATAACCTCGGGCCGACCAATGCCTTGTGAGTGAATTTGGTAAACGGAGACTGTGTGGAAGCTTGTAGTATATGAATGTATATAAATA
>JAOPUL010002510.1:25045808-25063893 GCA_027564515.1 Octopus rubescens
CTATCGGTCGCAACTCCAGGTAGAAGGAGCAACGTGAAATAAAGTGTCTTGCTCAAGGACCTAACACATCACCCGGTGCAGGAATCGAACTCACAACCTTATGATTGTGAATCCAATTCTCTAACCACTCAGCCGCGCGCAGCATCTAGCTGTAAAAATCATGTCAAAAACATGAGATACCTCTCAAAGATGCTTTTCTCTTGTGTATGGCAGATGATGAAGGACCACAATGAATAAGTAAGAACATTGTGAGACTTGTCCAACTCAAACTGGTATGAAAAAGTGGTTATTAAACAATGATGATACACGTTATTAGGTCTCAAATTTTATTGCAACCATCTGCTGTGCCTTTATGCAAGATTTATAACTCCATTTGCATCAGTTTGCCTGACTGGTAAAAGCATGTTCTGTTCCTATGTTACATTTGAGTAAGATAGTGCTAAGAAGAGCATCTATTTATTATTTCTATACCATGTTTATATGTATGTATAATCAAAGTGGCTGAATAGATTTAATTCTTCATCACTTAGAGTCTATGACGTACCAAATCTGACGAGGGAGACCTATGATTAAAAGTGTTTCAGCTTTCTTCCTCTCTCAGACATTGCATGTCTAGGATTATCCAATATGTCCTTCCTGGAGAGTGTGGTTTGAGTAGGATTACTTAGAGGCTCCATCATATTGGTGTGGCAGTTATCTTACATCTGTTAAAATTATGTGTGTCAACTTCATAATATCATCTGCAAATCTCCTATTTGCTAAGTGCTGTTCTCGTTTTTATTTATTCTACCAATTCCCTTTTTTCAGGCTGATTCCACAGCCCCAGTGTCTTCCACTGCTGCAAACACAGCTTCAGATCACCGAATGCCAGTAAAAGCAAGGTTGGGTATTCCAGCCCCTAACTTGCTCAGTCTTGATAATACAGGACCAAAGAAAAATGAATCTGGAGAGAAGGTAAATACAATTATTTTAAAATTGTTTTTATTTCTTATTTGCTTGTATGTGTTTGGCTTGGTGAAACCCCTGTCATCTTCTTTGCTATATTGACTGTTCCCCTAGAATCCTATATTTTCATATGCATGGAAAAAATGTAAAACGACAATAAAAATAACTAATTAAATAATATAAACTAATTCATTAATCTGCTACCTTCATAAACCATTATATATCTTATACAAATGTGCTGCCAACATTGTTAAAACAACGTGACAATCATTTAAATGACACTTGCATTGTGTCACATATTTGTCAAAGTTTCCTTCCAACTGTTTGCAGGCAGTTGTCTACACGTCCTCAGTGGGCCACTTAACAAAAACAGTATTCAACCCTGCAGCTATTAAGACAAAAAGCACCTCTGTAACATCTACGACAACTACTACTACAACAACTACTACACCTTCTGTCTTGTCAAAAGTAAACTCTTCAGAATCTCCTGCTAGCAAGACAGCAGAGCCAGCTACAGTGAAAAAGGCTGGGGTACCCAAAATGGTAAGGATTTTTTTTTTTTTTTTTTTGTCTGAGTGATTCAATAATTCATTTAAATAGACTGAGTAAACAATGTTTGTTGTTTTTGTACCGCTTTCCTTGTTTATCATGTGTGTTTGGGTCCAAAAATGAACATGTTAAAAGAATTGGTGATAAATGAATAGTAGAACATATTGAGAAAATAGGTTTCATTTCAAGACCCCAAGATGTCCCCCCTAACTTACCCAAATAACACCTCCAAACAGTTTTTTTAAACTCACATATTGATATTATTTCACTTTTGGAAAAATATTTGGAGCAAAATTTAATAACATATGATCAGAAAATAAAGTAACTGGAAAATATCTTAACAGGCAGAATCTTTGAATGATTGCTGACCTGTGTTATCACAGATCAATTTGCGATGATAACATCATCATTTAGCGTCCATTTTCCCATGCTGGCATGAGTTGGACAATTTGACAGAAGTTGACAAACCATAGAACTGCACTAGGCACCTATTGTCTGTTTTGGCATGGCTGGATGCCCTTCCTAACACCAACCACTTTATGGAGTGTACAGGCTGCTTTTTATGAGGCACCAGCATGGGTGCTTTTTACAAGGCACCAGCACTGGTGCTTTTTACATGGCACCAACACTAGTGCTTTTTACATGGTGCTAGCACCGTTGCTTTTTACGTGATGCTAGCACATTTCCCTTTACGTGATGCCAGCACGGGTGCTTTTTACGTAGCACCAGCACTTGCTGAGTCACCAAGTAACTTGTAAGACAAGGACTTCTCAGCAGAGAGAGAGAGGGAGTGGAACCGAGAGAAGTGGCTGTATGTCATGCAAGAGGTTGGAGTATGATAGAGGGACAGGGATATCAGTCTTACTATGGAGGAGATACTTGGCTACCCCAGTGGGTCAAGGAGAGAGAGAGGGAGGTAGATGAGAGTTAAAGGGAAAGATAGAAACAAGTCAGAGTGAGAGAAAGGGCCTACTCACAGGCAACAGTGGTGGGGAATATAAGTAGTACAGGTGGGGGGGTAGAGAGGATGTTCCATAAGAGTATGAGGGGAGATATTTAGAGATAGTAAATGATGATGAGAGGAATTGCAGTGCCTGGGAGATGGGTATGGTAGATATGTAAAGGCACGGGGAGTGTGCAGGTAGGAATGTGAGGGAGAGTGGAGGGGCTTGCAGTGGGTGGTGGAGGAGTTTTGCCGGAGGACAGAATTATGTGTTTGTGTGAGGGGAAAGGAGGGGAGTATGGCTGTAAAAGACAGCTTGTATGTATGGATGGCCATGATTTTACTTAGCTTGACGTGTCTTCACAAGCACGACAAATCACCAGAAGTCTCAGTCCCTTGTCATCTCTGTGAGGCTCAACATATGAAGATCATTTCTCACGGCTTCCTGAGTCTACCTCTTCCACAGGTTCCCTCTACAATAAGAGATCGGCACTTTATGCCGCTGTCCTCATCTATATGCATCACATGACTATACCAGTGCAGTTTTCTCTCTTGCACACTTCATCTAATGCCTGTTATATGCAATTTTTCTCTTCAATCATTTAGGCTCTGTTGTATATGCACTCTGACATTACCCATCCAATAGAGCAGGCTGGCTTCATTTCTTTCAAGCCTTTGCATATCCTCTGTCATTACAACCCGTGTTTCACTTTCATGTAGCATAGCTGTTTGTACACAAGCATTATACAATGCTTTTTACTCTAAGGGAAAGGCTCTTTGTTACCAACAAAGGTAGTAGCTCTCTGAACTCTGCCCAGCCTGTTCTTATTCTAGCAGCTATGCTTTCAGAGCTTCCTCCTCCATTGCTAACTTGGTCACCTAGGTAACGGAAACTATCTACTACTTCTAACAATCCTCCTGGACATTTGAGGGAGTCAATTTTCTGTACCTGCACATCTACCACACACAAACACTACTTTCTCTGTTAACCTTCCTGTGATACTGCTTCACCTCTTAATGTGTCCATAGCTTGCACTGGGTACACTGTATCGAGTTTCTACCAACACCTTTTCTACATACTGAGCAAGGTCATATCCCTGAAGGAATTAGTGATTTGTCTGTTTTCCTACTTACTAGGACTTTGATCTTTGCTAAATTAACTCTAAGGTCCTTTGATTCCAGACATTGCTTCCACACCTGAAACTTCTCTAGTTCTGGTAATAATTCAACAATAAGAACAAGATCATCAGCGTAGGGGAGTTCCCAAGGGTAGCCAGTCTTAAATTCCTCTGTTATGGCCTGGCAGACTATGAAAACAAGAGTGGGCTGAGAACCAATCCTTGATGAATTTCTACTTGTACACTGAATTCATTGCTATACTCATTACCGACTTTCACTTTACTGACAGCATCCATGTATGTGGCTTGTAATTGCTCTGTTATGGCCCGGAGGACTGATAAACAAGAAGGGGATGATCATTGGTGAACTCCTACATCATCATCATCATCATCATCATCATCATCCTTTAACGTCCATTTTTCCATGCAAGCATGGGTTGGACTACTAAATTCAATGCTACACTCATTGCCAACTTTCACCTTACAGCATCCCTGTTCATGGCTTGTACAGCTCTCATCAACCAGTCATCTATCCCCCTTGCTTCCACGCTGACCACCAGATAAGGGAGCGGGGGAACCCTGTCAAAGGCTTTCTCCATGTCGACAAAAGCTAAATTTATTTTGGGCTAAATATTTCCCCTGCGGTTGCCTCACCAGGAAGATAGAATCAATAGTGTTTCTTCCTGGCTCAAAACTAGACGGCATCTCATTTAGGCTAACATTCTTCCTAATTAGTTGAGCTTATGACTCTTTCTGTAAATTTCATCACTTGGTTCAACAATTTGATACCTCTGTAATTATATCTGTCTAAGGCTTCATCTTTGCAGCAGTTGACTATGAGGGTGAGCTGAAAAGTTCATAGGCTGACTATGAAGGAATGATGCTAGAGCTTTGAAATCTTGCATGCATTAATTTCAACTCCCCTTATTAATAACTGCATTGTTTCTTTCCAGGTAAACTGACATCTGACTGTTCAAAGAAGACTTCAAAATAACTAGTAACGACTTCTCTTGCAAACAGACAAAATTTGGCATGGTGGTGTTATCAAGTACCTGCAGAAAAAGGGTTTAGACCCCAACGACATTCATGCCGACGTGGTTACTACATTAGGGGATGATGCTTCAGCGTTATCAATAGTACAAAAGTGGGCAGCTAAATTTAGGAGGGGAAGGGGAGAGTTTTAAAGATGACCCAAGGTCTGGACATCCTGCAATTGCCGCCACCAAGGAAAACATTGATTGTGTTCACCTCATGGTGATGGAGGACAGGCGACTGACCATAAATCAAATAGCCAATGATATTAGCATACAACCTGACTGGAGCATGGTTGGCCCCGGCCTGCCAGCCCCAGTCAAACCGTCCAACCCATGCTTGCATGGACAAACGGACGTTAAATGATGATGATATACCATGAGAGAGTTGAGAATATTCTGCGCAATGAACTTGACATGACGGTGACTGCTCAGTGGGTGCCCCGTCTTCTGTTACCAGGCTGATCACATGACAGTAAAATCTGACATTTGAGGCAGATCCAGCTGGTTTCCTTGAACGTTTCCTAACCCCTAATGAGTGTTGGGTTTATCATTTTAAGCCAGAGACAAAGAGACATTCCATGCAGTGGAAACACCCCTCCGTACCTGCTCCAAAGAAGGCCATGGTGGTTTTATCTGCAGGGGAAATGATAGCTTCAGTTTTTTGGGATGCAAAAGGCATTGTGTTTATTGACTATCTTGAAAAGGGCCACACCATCAATGGAGAGTACTATGCCAACTTGCTGAGGCAATTATGAAAGACTTTCAAGACCAAACGCCCAGGAAAACTGATGAAAGGGGTCTTGTTTCATCAGGATAATGCTTCAGCACACAAGTCCTTTGTTTTAATGTGGCTGCTGTGCATGACTGTCGCTTTGAACTGGTTGATCTCAGTCCCTATTCTCTTGATTTGGCCCTATCTGAATATCATCTGTTCCCCAACATGATAAAACACTTGGCTGGGAACCAGTATCACAGTGATGATGATGTCATATCTGTGGTTGATGATTTTTTTTGACCAACAAGATGAAAGCTTCACCAGTGGGATCCGAGCACTGCAACACGGATGGAAGAAGTGTGGACTGCAAGGAGGACTATATTGAAACATAAACCTCATGTGGTCACATTCCTTGAGAGTATCTTTGTCGGCCTATGAACTTTTCAACCGATGACTTCCCCGTGGACAACCCGATTAACTATATGGATGACTAGGCCATATCCCATCCGTCAGATATTTTAAGCATATCAGCAGTGATTCTTGATGGGCCTGGGGCTTTCTCTGTCTTCATACCCTTAATTGCTTTATCTATCAGGCAACTGTCAATTTGGATAGCTGGTCCCTCTGTTGGGTCCACCTTAGGCAAACTCTCCTTCTCCCATGCATTCTCTGCATTTAGCAGCCTTTTATATTGGCACTTCCAGGCTTCTTTCTTTGCAGAAACACTAACTGCAAGTGAACCATCATCCATGTGAATGTATTTCTCTCCTACATCACGATTTTCTCTGACACACTCTTGCAATCTGAAACACCTCAAGCTTCTAGTCCTCACACCGCAGAACATTTGCAGACTTCTTCCTTTCTGCTTCTCCCCTAGCAAAATATACCTGTCTTCTAGCTACCTGATACAGTTCTCTGCTACCACCACGCTTCCAGTCTTGTTTCTTTACTCTAATCACTCTGTCTACTTACCTGTTCCACCACCATGTTACCTTGGGTCTGGAGGGGACTTTACACCAGCCACAAATCTGGTCAGTGGCCCTCATTACGTTGTCCTGTAGGAACCTCCAGTTGTCCTCTGTTATATGTTACTATCTCCTCCTTCTCGTCAAATGTTTCAATTAGAACATCTCTAAATTTCTGACTTTTCAGAGGATCTTTATGCTTCCAGTTTTTTTCTTTTCCAAACTAGTTTGCTTCTTGGCGTCCTTCTAGCCACTAATGGCTAACCTATGTTCAAGGGTGTATTCTTTGTCTGAGAAGGACTTTGCCATTATAAGCAACTCCCTTTCTCACTTTCTGGTGAGATTGTAGTCAATCTGGTTTGTGTAGCCAACAGATAATTGAACAGGTGACTGGCTGGTCTCTGGAAGTTAGTATTGCAGATCATAAGGTTATTTGCATCACAGAACTCCAACAGCCTAGTTCCCTCCTCATTGCAGGAACTGACTCCATAGCTTCCATGTACACCATGGTAGCCACCCGGATGCTGCCCAACATGTTCATTGAAGTCACCAGCCAGAAAGAGGTCACTGTTATTTGTCAACAAGGTAAACGGCAAAGAGGATGTCATAAAATTGATCTTTCTGTACATCTGGCAGCCCCATTTGAGGAGCATAGGCAGAAATAATAGTTGCTGTTCCATTTTGAAAAACTAGTCTAAGCTTAAGTATCCCATCACACACTCTGACTACCTCAATTGCCTTAACCCATTTCTCAGCAAGAATTATGCCCACACCATCAACTCCATCACTATTGCCTACCCAGAAGACTATCTATATGTGCCAGTGACACGTTAAAAACATTCGTGCCAGTGACACATTAAAAACACCTGTGCCAGTGGCATGTTAAAAAACACCCGTGCTGGTGACATGTTAAAAACGCTCATGCTAGTGACATGTTAAAAACACTCGTGTTGGTGACACGTTAAAATCACTTGTGCCGGTGACATGTTAGAGGCACCCAATACACTCTCTGGAGTGGTTGGTATTAGGAAGGGAATCCAGTCGTAGAAACCAAACCAAAACAGACTGGAGTCTGGCGTAGCTCCTCAGCTTGCCAGTCTCTAGTCAAATCGTCTAGCCCATGCCAGCATGGAAAATGGATGCTAAATGATGTTCTTTGCCTGTGAGGTACCTAGTAGAAGCTCCCTTCCACCTTACCTCTTGAATGCAACACACATCTATATGCTTTCATTCTAGCACCTCAACAAGAGGGAACAGGTAAACAAAACGATATTTATGAGGGAAACAACAGGAAATAAGGGGCTTTACATGATGGAAGTATAGCCATAGGCCACATGGCTTCCCCATGGCAGAAACATAGTAAGCTAAAAGAGTGAAACTGACAATTATCTAACAAAATATCATGAGGACAGAGTGTACATATTCAAGACACTGTAGAATCGAGGTGGCAACATTTAATATTCAGACAGTGTGACTGAAATGAATAACATGACACTACAATTAAAAGCAAGGAAAACCGTGTTATTCTGGATCAGTGATAACTGAGGATAATTTATTCTCCAGTTATCATCATTGACATTTTAATCCCTTTTTGTCAACATCAGTCGCTACATGGTTGTTCAAAATAGCAGTCAAATCTCCTAAAAACAAAACCACGCCCTAGTGTCATAAACAAAGAAAAGATGCATTAGATAATGTAGTCCTAGTTGGAATGGTTATGGTTGGAATACTATGGCTATGCTGGAACTGAGGTTCTAAACTTAGATGTTTCAGTGTCACAGTTTTCTCAAGAGTAGGTATTGAGGAAATGAGATACCTTGATTTATTTCTATTATATCATGGAACAGATGTCATCTGTACTCTTAGACATATAGAATGACATACCTAGTGTATCTATATTGAAATGTGACAGAGAGGAGGAGAGATTTCTAGTTGATGAAGAAAATACTGGCATATTTAATATCTCTCTCTCCTATAATATATCTGCCTCTAAATGATTTTTGTTAGGATTTTGAGTAAAGTATGACACTGAATTTTATTGTTTGTACCTTTCATGGTGTTATCCTGTATCCAATAAGGTTGTGTCAAGAAACTAGGTTGTGGGGTAGGGTAAATGATCCAAAAACATTTGTTAAACAAACACTGGTCATCTATTAGTGAATTTTCCATTCTCTTTTGGAAGTGTATTTATGTATTGAAATAGCTGCAGAGCACATGATACTTGGAATTACAGCTTGGAGATAGGGGTAGTTATAAAATTTAATTAGGGTTTGAGAAACAGGAGTTTCATGTTTAATGGCACTTAAGCTTTTAGACTTAAACTTAGACAAGAAACTTCTCTAATAGTTTGTGGTTAGGTAGTATTATTAAATGTTGCATGAGGAAGTGAGCTGGCAGAATTGTTACCACGTCAGACAAAATGCTTAGCAGCATTTCTTCTAATACTTTATATTCTGAATTCAAATGCCACTGAGGTCGACTTTGTCTTTCATCCTTTCAGAATCAATAAAATAAGTACCAGTTGAACATAGGGGTTCATGTAATAAACTTCTCCCTCTCAAAATTGCTGGCCTTGTGCCAAAATTTTAAAAGAATTTTTGAATATTAGTGGTGGATGGGAAGAATTGTTAGAGCATCGTAGAAAATGCTCTGTGATATTTGTTCTTGGTCTTTATGCTCTAACTTCCAACCTTGTTGAGATTAACTTTGTCTTTCATCCCTTTGTGGTTGATAAAGTAGCAGTCAAGTCCTGGGGTCCATTTAATCAATTAACCTGTTACCCTAAATAATTTTAGGCCTTGTGTCTATTGTTAGAATCCATTATTTACTGTTGCAGCATTTTTAGTTAAATCTAGCCAGCTAGCCAAGAAATATATAATTTTGACTGTTTATTGATATTTGGTGGTACAAGAGCAGCAAACCTTTCTCTTCAACATATCTGATTGTTGAAACATAAATATTTTTTCTTATCTTCACACTTGAACACACACTCACTTTATTTTGTGTTTTTTTTCTTTTACACTTTGTAGGACTCTATTTTGAAAAAAGTTCAGAAACAGAAACGTGATCTGTTGTTAAGCTATGTCCAGCAGCAGCATGTAAGTTTATTTATTTATTTATCATCATCATTATGTTTGACATTATAAGTCATTTATAAATTGCACTTTTTTAAAAAATTTCTTTTTGTTCTGAGAATAGCTTCCCAACCATGTAATCTCGAGTTCAATCCCACTATGTGACTACCTTGGGCAAGTGTCTTATACTGTATTCCCAGGCTGACCAAA
Organism: Octopus rubescens; assembly: GCA_027564515.1. NCBI lineage: Eukaryota > Metazoa > Mollusca > Cephalopoda > Octopoda > Octopodidae > Octopus > Octopus rubescens. Next base: position 25,055,362 of record JAOPUL010002510.1, read on the forward strand.
GTCTTGTGAGTGAATTTGGTAGATGGAAATTGTGTGGAAGGTTGTCTTATGTGTGGGTGGGTGTGTGTGTACCCTTGTTTTGCCATCATGTAATGGTTGTAAATGAGCATCAGTGTTGTACAAGCAATGTTATTCATTTCCAGTTCACCATGAAAAATAAACATGGGGCATTGGAAATATTATTTCTAAGATTGGTGAAGTCTATATGAGAGGTTCTCTCATGGTAAATAACACAGTATACTGTGTTCTTACAACATCCACTTTTAAGTGGGGATAAATATTACCTTTTGGTATTAATACTGTTTCTGTTGCTATTAATTATTTTTTTAATAAGCACACTCGCTATTTGCGACACTAGTGCCTGAATAGACACTGAGATTCTATATACAATACTGACGGAGGAATCGGTGCTATCTCTAGTTGTAGACATCTACCATTAACAAAGCCAAGGAATGCCGAAATCACATGAACTGGTAGTTCTGGTGGCGGTAACAGATGATTAACTCTCGTTAGTGATATAAACATGATTGTTTATATGCCCTGCAAGTCCATATGAGAGGTTAACACAACACCCACTTTTAAGTAGAGGAAAAATATTACCTATTGGCATTAATGCTGTTTCTGTCACTATTAATTATTTAAACTATTTCATTAAATAGCACTTCTTTTCAAAACATTAATACTCACACCAAACATATTCAACAGAATTTTCTAAGTTTATCAATTGATTTTTGTCTGCCAACACAACAAACACCAGCAGTTTTCATTTACCACTTAAACTTTGGGTTTCTTATTCAGTTGTTTTCTACATGCAGTCTCTTGGTTTAGTTTTTATTTCTATCAATACTCTCTGAATGACCTCTGTCCAGTTTATATATTCTTTTCACAAACTCTTTTTTTTTTTTTTTTCTTAGTTATTGAAAAAACGGTTGACAGACAAAAATAGTTCAGCTGATACTAAGGGGAAAATTATTAAGGTAAGTATGTTTGATTTGTGTTGGTTGTTATTGTTTAACCTCAGATCAACCCTGATTTAAGCAAGCATATGATCAAATACATCAGGCCATGATAATCCTCTTTCTTAGATGTAGTATATTTTTGACTATTTTTCACTGTTTTCGAATATTTTTTTCTTCCAAGTAGGTGTGATTTGAGAAAGATTTGGCTGCTGCTTCTAGAAGGTTCAGCAACCATGTAGAGGGTCCCTCATTGCTTCAATTAATGTCTGTTAAATTCAAACAGTAGGTCGTGTAGATAACAGAAGCTGTCAACTACTTCTAAAGATTGTCCACCCCACCCTGAACCTCAGTGGGAGAGGTTGCTCCAGAAACATAGTGACAAGAGTATGAACAGAGTGGAGCTGTTACCTCTATTGGAGATGGTAGGAAGAGCAGATTGTATGATCTTTCTGTATGATGTTGCATAGTAGCAAAACATAGGCATTAGATGTGGAAGATATATTAATGCTGGAATGAAATGGGGTGAGCATGTTCTGCTGGATGTGTACTATTTAGTGTGCATGAATGATGGAAGACAATGAACCGAAACAAAAACTGACTATAAGAGACATAACATGTAGTATGCAAGAAAGAAAACTGCATTAGTACAGACATGTAATGAATATAGAGGATGAAAATTAGGTAAAGAAGTGCCAGGCAGTATCTGTGGAAGAAGACTAAGGCAGGCTTGCTAAGAAGTAGTTGATGATAATCTCAGCAAGTTCTGAAGGAGAGGACAATAGAATGCAACAAGAGGCAAAAATGCTGTACTGGAGAAGATGTATCATACCCATGCAAGTATGGAAAAACTCATGTAAAATGATGGCCATGTTGATTAGCATATCAGAGAGTTGTCTAAGATGTCACCACTACTCTGCTCTATCCATGGTCAACTCTGTGGCCTAATTGAGTGGGTGCCATGGGATAGCTATTATATATACTCATTACTGTAAAGCTAATGAGCGAAATTTGATTGTAGTACACATCGGCAAAAGAGACTGATAGAATAAGTACCTGACTTGAAAATAACATACTAGGGTCAGCATGTTCGACTAAAACCCTTCAAGGCAGAGGCCCAAGCATGGTTACAGTCCAGTGACTGAAACAAGTAAAAGGTAATAAATTTCAGTAAATTATTAATAGTCTGAAAAATCATAATTGAATTTACATTTGTGTTTTTATGTTTGTAATGACAGGAAATTGATGATCTCCGAAATATCATCAAAAAGTTCCAAGAGGATCTTTTCCCAAAGAAAAAGTCAGAGGTTACCAAAACAAAGCCAGCAGTAAGTACTCTGAGTATCATTTCTTTTTCTTTTTTTGATTTAAAAATTGCCACCAGAATCAACTCACCTTCACTCCTTGTAAAGCGGGCTCAATAAAATACATATCAGTAAGCCACTGGAGTTGATTACCTTGTTTATAGCTCCCTATTTCTATCTTATCCATCATAAATCAGTTTTCTCCCATGTTGAAAGAATGAATTATTAAAGAACAGTAAATTGGTAAAAGCTGTAGAGCATTGAACAAAATGTCTTGCAGCATTTAGTTGAGTCACTTCTTCACATTCTCAGTTCAATTCATGTCAGGGTCAACTTTGTCGTTTATTCCCACTTTTGTGGTTGATAAAACAAGTGCCACTCATGTACTGTGGCTGATTTTATTGACCGTTCCATTTCCCCCAATTTGTGGCCTTATGCCAACATTAGAAATCCTTGGTATTTGTTCCAGTTCTTTACGTTCTGAGTTCAAATCCTGCTGAAGTTAGCTTTGCCTTTCCTTCCTCTGGTTTCAGTTTCAAAAATAAATGATGATGATGATGATGATGGCAGGTCAGCAGAATCATTACCATGTTGGACAAAAGGTTTAACAGCATTTCTTCCAGCTCTTTATATTTTGATTTCAAATTCCACCAAGATAAACTTTTGCCATTCAATCTTTTAGGATCAGTAAAATTAGTACTAGTTGAGCACTGGGAGTTGATGTAATAGACTTACTCCCTCCCCTAAAATTGCTGGCCTTGTGCCAAAATTTGAAACCGTTATTATTATTAATAATAAGATGGTGAGCTGGCATAATCATTAGAATATCAGAAGAAATGCTTTGAAGTATTTTTTCCTGGCTCTTTATATTCTGAGTTCAAATCTGTACCAAGGCCAACATTGCCTTTTATCTCTTTGGTGGTCAGTAAAATAAAGTACCATTCAAGTACTGGGATCGATTTTAATCGACTGACTCCTTCCCCTTAAAATTGCTAGCCTTGTGCCTAAATTAGAAACAATTATTCTTATTATTATTAAGATAGTGGACCAAGACATGAGAGTGAATCAAAATGAATTTATTTAACGTCATCCTCAGTTTTCATTTAAAAACCCCGATGCTGATTCTACTTTTCATCTCTTTTTTTCCAAGATAAAGAAGTAAATGCCACTAATATTTTGTCATAGTTCCATATACAAAGCTCTTACCATAAAGGTGGGAGGAATTAGTAGTCATGCTTCATCAAAAGAAGTTTACCTTATACCAGCTGTTTTAATTAAACCTGAATGTTTTATGGATTTTGTTTATCACTAAGTATTATATTTTTGTCTTTAAAACTTTGCTGCTTCTTTATACTTTTTAGAGGCTTGCTCTGTTCTTTAGTTTCATTTTATATTATTAAGAAATCTGTAATTTGTTTTAAATCTGAAGAAGCCCATTTCTAATTAAAACTACTTGTTAAATTATTGTTTAAACAACTTTTTAAAACTGTCAACACTTTTGAAGTTTACTGTGATTGTTTCCATTGAATAATTTACAAATAATCAGCTGTGTGTTGTTTGTTGAATTGAAAATTCTTGTTTTGACACTGATCGGTTTGCTATGTTGTGGTGTTGTTACAGGTAACAATCCCGGGACCATCGAGTAGTCAGAAAACCCAAAAGGAAATCTTAGACACTGAATTAGAATTAATCTCCAAGCAGAACAGTGGTGAAGACACAACTGACTTACGTAAAAAACTCATAGAACTTACACAAGAGGTGGGCAGTTGTTGTCCTTTCCAATCCTAGAATTGTCTGTAAGATTGAAGTGTGATTAAGAGGCTTGCAACAAATTGAGTTGTTAATGCGTGCTATAATTCTTGCGGCCAGTGTGTATTTTTATTGGTTGTTATTTGTGCAGTGTAACTAGATGGGATAGAGTGTGGTGTTTATTTGATTTTTGTGGGGATGTTTTGTTGTTTGTTTTTAGGATCCAGAAAAGCTAGCTAAGTAATTGGATGGTATACTTAATTTGTTGTCCAATTTAATGATTTAACGCCATCATCTGGCCCTTGAGTGCTTTTACCAGACTTCATTCTATTGCAAACATTCAGACCAGATCTTTTGTCTGAAGATAACTCAGTATCTTGATGCACTGCTTCTTACTGAAGCAACCCATGAGTTGAGGTATTTTCCTCACACCTTCCCCACTAATCTCACAGGCCCTGCCAAAAGGTCATGAGCACTGTCCTTCCTCTGACTAATCCTTGAAGAAAATAAATTCTTCACCAATTACCCCACTGCAAAGTCTTACGCTATTGTTATATTGTCAGATCCAGAAGCCTCAGAATCTCTGTTGTGTTCTATGACAAATCTATTTAACCCTTTAGTCTTTAAACTGGCCCTATCAGGCCCAAATATTCTACTTGTTTTATGTTCAAACTGACCAGATCCGACCTCTCACACCTACCCCACAAGGTCAGTCAAAAGTATACAGCCACATCATTGAAATCTTTGAAAGCTAAGAGATAATGCATGATTAATTCAAAACAATGTGAATAAGTAAGCTTTACATTTGACAGATTAATCTGAATGCTAAAGGGTTAATACATGTCTACTATGTTGGTTTTGTTGTGACAAGTCTATGTAGTACATGCTACACCCAGGACTTTAGCCGTTCTTTTTTATCACCAGTCAACAATCACTGGAGACATTATCAGTGACATACTCCCACAACCCTATGTTTAAGGAACTTGACAACACCCACATGATTGCAGAAACAACCATAGCAATAAAGCAATGTATTAGCATAAAAGCACCTGGTGAGAATAGTATGTTTTCAGAAATGTACCAGTATAATGGAGACACTTGTGATAGAACTTACTTGCCTTCTCATAGAGCTGTGAGTGGTGGAAACTATCTCATAAGATTTCAAAGACGTGCTGATTATCCATTTGTACAAGAACAAAAGTAGTTAATGGGTGTGCAACAAATCAGTAGGGCATATCTATCCTTAATATCACTGGTAAAGCAGTAAGGTTTTTACCAGAGGGATAGTTAATCATTTCACTCTCCACGTCTGAAGTATCTTTCCATAAAGTCAGTGCCAATTCAAATGTGACATAGGATAGGCACTACTGATATGATGTTTGCAGCTAAGCAAATCTAAGAAAAGTGCAGAGAACAAAATATTGATGTCTTCATGGTATTTGTTGATAGATTGGCTATCTATAGAGAAAAGATCATTGTTTATTCCATGATGACATGTGTTACAAACCCTGAGAACACATCATGTGAATTTTTGGTCTCAAATGGAACCAAGTAGGGATGTGTCATGACACCGTTCCTATTTGGTATTGTTTTCTCATCAATGCTCCTGAATGCTTTCAAGTATTGTAGTAAAGGTGTCATGATAAGATTCAGGAAAGACTGGTGTCTTCAACCACCTGCACCCAAAGACATAGAGGCTGGTCTCATTTCTGCTTGTGTGGGGGCTACTCTATGCTGATTACTGTACATTGGTGGTCTTCTCCCAAGATGTTTGGCAGAGTACTGTAAATGAGTTTGCCAGAGCTATGGTCTCTGCATCAGCCTTAAGAAGAAGACATAAGTGGTGTTCCATCCCAATCTAGCCTCTCCATTTCATAACCAGATCATGAAGATAGGCGAAGAACAATTGAAGGTTGTGCAGAAGTTCTTTTGTCTGGGGTTGGGTGGAGACTTCTCTCACAGAAAACCTAACATGATGAAATCACAAGGACCATAGGGAAAGTAAATGTCACTTTTAGCAGATTGTATTACAGAATCTCTTCAAATGATGAAATCTGTCTTAGCATGGAAATTGATGTATATCGGACATTTGATCTAACCACATTTTTATACAGTTATGGTATGTGGATGTAGTACTGGCAACATGTGAAAAAATTAGATGAGTTCCATTTAAGATGCTTCTTGAAAATCTGCAGTATCTCATGAAAAGACAAGATACTTGACAGTTGTACTTCCGCAGTGCTGCATTGAAGGGGGTCAAAACTCTTCTCATTAATGGCAGAATGCGTTGTTCAAATAGAGGATAGCCAAATACCAAACGTTTTCTTTTATGGGAGAGCTATCCAATGACAGGTGTTCACAAGGAGGTCATTATAAACGGTATAAGGACACTTTGAAATCATACCTCAAAGCATGTGAAATTTCCGTTGACAGTTGTGAAGGGTCAGTATTTATCCAAAATGGAATTGCAATCCAAGTGTTATTCTAAGGTAAGGTGCTTAGAATGCCTCCCTGCATTGTTCAACCCTGTGAGCATCATGCAGCTCTCTGCACCTAGGTTCAAGATTGATACTTCTTGAGTCCTGAATATGTTTCTCTGCTCTGTTAGCATAGATGCCATTCACAGATGGGCCTGATCAGCCTTTGCAATAGTCATGACAACAAAATAGATTAACTTAGAAATAGAGGTTCTGTTTAATCATAATGGCTCAGCCTATCAATAATTCTTGTTTGTCAGCTACATTGGTATGTTTGAGGGGACCAAAACATGTCTCCTGTTTCCTTTCAAGTAAAGGAGAATAAGAAATTTGTTTTTTCACACTTCACTTTTTGCAGTTAACTGAATTGACACCAAAATAGCCCAGCGCTAATTCATTTTGAATTCAAATGATTCTGTTAGGTCATACACAGTTGTATTCAACTAGAATGTACTCTGTTGTCGCCAACCATGACTACCACCCACTGCAATCTTATTATTGTTTCAATTCAGTTAGTGTGATGCTTTATTTCATTTCACCAAGATAATAAAGATTCTCCCACTCACATGCTACAGGAAAATGGAAAAGAAATTAAAAATTATATGTAATTTCTGCTGGTCATTTGATTTATGGAAATGGTGTAAATAGAATTTTTCATTGATTTTTAAAACAAATTCCTGAGATTTATTTTTGTAATTAACAAAAAAATTTCATAAAATGTTATGGCAAGAAAGTTGATTGCTTGATATGCATTTTCAACATTCTCAATAAACTTGTATATATATTTGTTGCTGGTACATATGATTAATGTTTTATTTCTTTAATATATACTTTATTTGTTTAAAAAACCATCTAATTCCCTGTTGTTTTCCAGGCCGCCTCTTTAGGTCTTTTATCAAGAGGAAGGGGTAGGGGAGTGATTCGTGGGGGTATGCGATCGCGAGGCAGTTCTTGGAGCCGGGGACACAGGAGTCTGAAAATGACAGCTTCAAACAGGTCCCTTGACAATCGACCGAAGCAAATTCATGTGACTGGGTTCGATGCTGAACCTCTGAAAAATATTTTAGCCCATTTTTCTGTAAGTATCTCATTTTCTTTTCATTGTGTGGTTGAAGTTAGACTAACTCTTGTTACTGTGTCCTCCCCCTCATCCTCATCATCATGAGTTACCTGTAACCCCCCTCCCCCCACCATCATGAGTTGTGTATGCATTACATCTCCCTCCCTGTATTTTGATTCTACAGTATCTTATCTAAGAGGTGGGGGTGACATTCTTCAATCTACCTTAATTCTCAAGTTTCCTTTAGTTTTGCTGTTATGATATTTCTTCTACCATTATTAATTTCTGACATGTTTTTAACCCTTTCATTACTATATTTCTAACTAAAATACACACCTCTTATGTGTTTCAATTAAATTCTAATATAATCGTGAATTTAGACTGGTTTCATGAAACAACTCTAACTTCTTTATTTATCAACATAAGGTTCTTAACCAAATCTGTTTCATAATTTTTGTCTCTAGGCAAATCTAATTACAGGGAAATACAACAAAATATAAAATTATTTAAACTTTGTTTAAACATCAGCCTAGAAAATGAGTTATTAGCTAATATTCAATGAGTATACAACAACATTTTAATAGAGAAGAATTGTGCAAATTACTGGATTATTTATCAGTTGAACTTAATGCACATAAGATAGGTGTACCAATGAAGGTAAAACAGAACGAAATACTGAAATTTGTCGTTGAAGAAAACTAGGATATGAAATACATACCAATGATTCACAATCCAAATTAATAAAATTCAGTCATGCATCGTACAGGTAAATTAAAAAGACAATATTTATAAATCAAACAAATATATATATATGAATATAGGCGCGGACATGGGTGTGGGGTGTGTGGTAAGAAGCTTCTTCCCAATCACATGGTTTCCCACTGCGTGGCATCTTGGGCAAGTGTCTTATGCTATAGCCTCGGGCCGACCAAAGCCTTGTGAGTGGATTTGGTAGACGGAAACTGAAAGAAGCCCGTCGTATATAT
>JAOPUL010002510.1:25142459-25157759 GCA_027564515.1 Octopus rubescens
GATGCCACGCAGTGGGATTGAACCCAGAACCATGTGGTTGGGAAGCAAGCTTCTTAACACACAGCCACGCCGCGCCTCATATTTCATTATATTAAACTTTATTTAATAATGTTATTGTTGTTGCTTGTAAGACGGTGACACTTGTAGGTAACTACCACACCTCCAATGTTGTACATCAGACACTATATTAACCTCAACCCCCATCTCTAACCACCTGTCACTCTTCTTTCAGACTCCTATGAACTTATCTGCACACCCCTTCCAATCCTCAATCCATGTTCTCTCACATTCTTGTACTTTGAGCGTAAGCTCTGACACCCTGTAACCAATATCTTTATCATGCTTCCAGTTACTCCCACCTACTTCTATATAATATAAGGTAGCCATGTATCTCTTCTATAACAAAACATCTGTGTCTGTTCCTCTATCATTGCTTCTCAATGCCTGGCATACAACCCCCACTCACATGAGGAGGCATCTTCTCTTTCTTTGTCTTGCATGTTACTTGGTATCCTCACTAGTGTTGATGCCACAAAAAAAAAAGCACCCATCACACAACACTGTAAAGTGGTTGGCATTAGGAAGGGTATTCAGCTGTATAAACCATGCCACAGCAAACACTGCAGCTCATTGGATTTTGTCAAACTGTCCAACCCATGCTAGCATGGAAGAGGGACACTAAATGATGATGGTTGTAATGTGTTTTTTAAAAAATTTATTTATGTTGAAATTTGTTTATATTGATGTAAGCTGTCGGCTGCTTGCAAATAACATTTCTGATTGTCTGTTTGATGTAAGATTAGCTATTTCAGTGTATTTCATTTAAGGGTGACATCTTAATTGATCTAAAGTTTTTAACTTTATTCTCTGATGATGACAAACCAATAGTAAAAGAGTTTGATGATTTCTTCTTCTGGATTTCTTTTCATGCTATTCAAATGAGAAAAGGAGACCTAAAAATTAATTTTAAGTAGAAAATCAAAGATTGATTCATTTTCAATCAATCCAGTAATTTGAGTCCATCTGAGATTAATAACCTTTCCTTATGTTTGACTAGTTAACATTGTATTCATCAATTGCTGATATGTAACATCTTAGAAAATGTGCAGGGAAAAAGAACATTTTAAACCATTTTGTTACCCAATTTCTGGTGACATTCACTGCCTTTGTTTCAATTAATTTTGAAAAATCAATAATTTAGTAAAATATCTTGTTCATTATTAAGATGGTGTTTGAAACATAAATTCACATGAAATTTTGATGAAACGTTTTTAATTTAGATCACTTTAACCCTTTTGTTAACATATATATTTATTGAAATATATTGCCTTTCTTTCAATTAATCTTGAAAATAAGGAAGAATTCAATAAAATAACTTTGTCATTATTAAGCTAGTATTTGAAACATAAATTAACTCAAACTTTTCATGGAAGATTTAAATTTAGATCACTTTAAAACAAGGAATTTGTATCACAAAACGAGGGGCAGTCTCAGGTGGGTGGGTTAGTATCAAAAGATTTAAACTTCATTATAGCCTCAAATTCACAGGTGACAGAAATAGTGGCCTTTTATTATTTTTTCTTTCTTTTTGACTTCTATAATGTACTTATATGGGTGTCTTGATTCAAACTGTATTGACAGGTTTTGGTTTCTTCCATATTATAAAGATTCAGATGTTTTCCAATGTTCCTCATTGCTATCAACTGTTAATAGATAATTTCTAAGAAAATGCATTTGTTAATAAAAAGGATCCATGGGAGAATCCACTCTGAATAAGTTTCTGATAGTCCTGTCTTTATGTTTTTTTTTAATTCGTACATCTGCAGAAAATATATCTCACATATACTAATAACACTTAGCTGAGAGTTTGATAAAATTTCTTAGATTTTATATATATATCATCATCATTTAGTGTCTGTTTTCCATGCTGGTATGGGTTAGACGGTTTGACCGGTGACTGGCAAGCCGGGGAGCTGCACCAGACTCCAGTTCGTTTTGGCATGGTTTTTATGGCTGGATGCCCTTCCTAACACCAACCGCTCCAGAGAGTGTACCGGGTGCCTTTAATGTGTCACCAGCATGGGTGTTTTGAACATATCACCAATGCGGGCGTTTCGAACGTGTCACCTCGTATATATATATACATACACATAAGGTGGTATCAAACAGTTCCTGGACTAGTTATGTTTAAAAAAACAATTTATTTACCTAAGTCTTAACATCATCTCCTTCGAAATAGTCACCTTGCACAGAAATACACTGAAACTGGCCTGGAAGTCGTTTTCTGTAAGCGACTCTAGGACCTTCTGCGATTTGCTCTGGATCTTGATGATTGTATTAAAACAGCAACCTTTGAGTTGCATTTTCATCTTGGGGAAGAGATGGAAGTCTGCATGTTCTAAATCTGGTGAATAGGTGTGGAAGTGATACCATGTTGTTTTTGGTGAGAAACTCATGAGCGAGGAGTCATCATGAAGAATCCAATTCTTTGTGCTCCACAGACCTGGTCACTTTCACTGAATGTCCTCCCCCAAATGCTTCAAGATGTCACAGTAGAACTCTCAATTGACGGTCTGGCCCTGGGGGACGAATTCTCAATGACACAATATCGCAGATGTAAAAAAAAAAAACAATGAGCATGCTCTTGATTGAGCTGCGGCTTTGTTGTGCTTCTTCCAATGTGACAACTGCTGCTTCGTCTCAGGGTCACACCCATAGACCCAACTCTTGTCATTAGTGATGATTCTCGACATAAAGGATGGGTCATCAGTGGCACACTGACAGAGATCTTGACAGACTTCTACGTGATGTTCTTTCCTGTCCATGACAAAATCGCAAACTACAGCATACATGTGATCACAAAAACATAAATTTCACAACTTGCGAAGTAGACACAGTGATGTCACTTGGCACACTGCCTCATGAAGGTCACTGCTAGCTCTCACTGCGCACGCAACTGTGTGCAGCCATCTGTTGGCATGCTACAGATTTAGGAAACTCTTTGATACCACCTCGTATATATACATATATATACATATATATATAAAAACACACTGCTTGAGAGAGAGAGAGAGGACTCTGATGAACTTAGCTGATTGGTTGATTGACTGAGCAATTAATCCAACAAACAATTTGTTAATTGGTTTACTAGTTGACTAATAATAATAATCTTTTCTATACTGGGCACGAAGGCCTGAAATTTTGGGGGAGGGGAGGGGAGTAGTCGATTTTATCGACCCCATGTTCGTAACTGGTACTCACTTTATCGACCCTGGAAGGATGAAAGGCAAAGTCGACCCCGGCGGCATTTGAACTCAGAACGTAAAGCCGGAAAAATTGCCGCTAAGCATTTCGCCCGGCGCGATAACAACTCTGCCAGCTCGCGGCCTAATGGCAGCAATAATAATGACAGATCCAGTCATCACTGAGAAAGTGGGTGAGATGGAGGAGAGTCATGTCACAACAAAGTGTGAGGGTCATAACCTTTAGCCTGTTGGCATTACCACTGGATTGATAGCAAGCAGGTTATAAACAATGAGAGGTTCATCTCCACCACCACCACCAACAACAACAACAACAACACCACTACCATCACCAAGAGCAGCAATGAGGACAACAACAAAAACAACATCAACATCGGCAGCAGCAGTAACATCAATGATAACAACAAAATCTTTCAAGAGAAACCACATCTTGTTCAAATTGATCCACAAGCTCTTTTGAGAAACTTTAACATGTGTTTTCTCCAACTACTTCAACATGTATCTTCTCCAACCACATTTCATTCAACAAGGACCATAACACCAGCAGCAACAGCAACAATAACAACTTCAGCAGCCATGGCCTTTCCTTCATACTAACCCAATAATCCCCACAATCAACAGTCCTTTCTGCATCCGTGGCTCTTACAGTTATATTTCCATTCTTCCATCTCCTCTTACTTTGACATAACGTTATGTAAAGGCAAGACTAGGAATAAAACAATGATTTCACCACCAACTATATCTCGCTCCCCATGTCCCATCTATCTCTCTCTCTCACTTTCTTTCTTTAACTCTCTCTTTTCATCATCATTGTTTTAATGTCTGTTTTCCATGCTGGCATGGGTTAGACGGTTTTGACTGGAAACTGGCAAGCTGTGGAGCTGCACCAGACTCCAATCTATATTTGGCTTGGTTTCTACAGCTGGATGCCCTTCCTAACACCAACCACTCCAGAGAGTGTACCACCGGCACATACACATATATATATATATATGACAGGCTTCTTTCAGTTTCTGTCTACCAAATCCACTCACAAGGCTTTAGTAGAAAACACTTGCCCAAGGTGCCACGCAGTGTGACTGAACCCGGAACCATGGGGTTGGGAAGCAAGCTTCTTACCACACAGCCATACATATATCAACCCATGCCAGCATGGAAAATGGACGTTAAAGGAGGAGGATGATATATACACAGTCAAAAGGTAAGAGCTTGAAATGCTCAATATAGAAAAAATGTAGCAGTGCTCAAATGATTTGAACTTAAACCCTGAAATCTTTATTGAGGACTAAGTGTTTTAACACCCGATGCTTTGAAGGAGTCATCCCCACCATGCTAACCCGCAGCTTGCAGGTGAACAAGCAAGCCACATACACGCTTCTAATTCATATTTGAATTTATTCTTACGTATGCCTCATCGTGGCATACCAGCAAATGGTTTTTACACTATTCGCATATAGTCATAGACTGGCGATTCAATTCGCCTCTGATCCTGTTCAGATACGTGATGTTGATAAGCCACAGAAAAGCTTGAAACATCGATGTCCATCGCTCCTGAATGGGATTTTGGGGGCGAGTTGTCTTACCTGTCTGTGACTTTCAGGTGTTTTAACACCTGGCCTTTTGAGAGAGTCATCCCCACCATGGTAAACCTCAGCCTACCGGCGAACAAACAAATCACATGCATTGAGTATGTGTTGTTGATAATGTTTATATATATATTATATATATAGAGAGAGTGTAAATTTGCATAAAAATATATAAACAAGAAGACGAAGACAGGTGTAACAAGTAGTTTGACGCTCAAGGAAATAAAAGGGGGTGAAGAAAGTCTTTTATGTTTCGAGCCTTTCACTCTTCAACAGAAAGAAGATTGGTAGAAAACCAGAGAGAATATTTCTTGGTTTAGCTTTCAAACTCTATATATATATATATATATATATATACATATACATGCTTGCATGGAAAAACGGATGTTAAAGGATGATGATGATGGTGATGGTGATGATGATGATGATAATATAGGGTTACATTATCCAATATGCACTTTCATTATTTTATGGCAGGACGTGTTGAAGGAGCTTTAGTTGCTATTTCTAGCAAACCAAATGACCACCTGGTGGCTTTTTTATTGATTCAATGGTGATGATGATGATGATAAATGTATTGAAGGTAATGATAGTGATGAGGTAAGCTTATAAGTGGCGAATATCTTTTCGTACACATTATTCGGTGAAAAAGACAAAAGAAGATATTGTCAGAGAGAATGACAAAGAGAACAAGATAGAAAAAAAAAAGAGAAAGATGTAAGGTTAACATTGATGAAAAACATGAAACATTAAAAAAACTATCCTACCTCTAGCAGTTTTATATACAAAGAGAGAGAGAGAGAGAGAGAGAGAGAGAGTGTGAGACTAGTAATCACAGTCTTATACACACAGGTGCAGACAATTTATTTATTTCACATTCACAGCTGAATACATAGTCAAATATTGAACGTCTATATTTTCAGATTGATGTTTTGTAATCAGCAGTATCTATTAATGGGTGATTAAGCTTATTGATTTCTGAGAGAGAAGTTGGATATCAGAATTGTGATGTTCATACCCTTAACAAGAGTATTAGCATTAAAAACAAAGAAGAACTGGGTAGAACTGGGTATGAAATTTGGATTTCCTCACATGCAGATTATAGGGTGTTTATGCATATTCTATGCAACTCACCATAGAATTAAGGATGTGCTTGCATGTCTGAAACTCTGAGTATTGGCTATGGGTGTCATCCACTGTCAGCCTGGAAATTGAAACTCTGACCTTATGACCCTAAGTCCAGCACCCTAACCACTAAGTCACACACATACATTTAAATGCATGTATCATTGTAGCTACTTAATCTTAATTTAAATGCTAATTTAGGCAGTCAAGGGTTAGGACGTCATTTTGGTATAGTGGTTAGCACAGCTACATGGTTTACAGCAGATGCACGGTTCGAATTCCACTAGGTGCAGGTGTAGCTGTGTGGTAAGAAGTTAGCTTCTCGGCCACATGGTTCCCAGTTCACTGTCACTGTGTGGCACCTTGTTCAAGCATTTACTATAGCCCTGGGCTGGCCAAAGTCTTGTGAATGGACTTGGTAGACGGAAAATGAAAGCCCACCATATATGTATCTGCGAGTGTGTGTTTTTGTCCACTTGATAAGTACTATGGTTGATTCGTTCAACTAAAATTCAAGGTGGTGCCCCAGCATAGCCACATTAATGACAAACAACATATATATATATATATCATCATCATCATCATCATCCTTTATATATATATATCTTTTACTTGTTTCAGTCATCAGACTGCAGCCATGCTGGGGCACCGCCTTGAATTACTCTTTTAGCCAAATGAATCGACCGCAGTAGTTATTGTTTCAAACCTGGTACTTATTCTATCGATCTCTTTTGCCAAACCGCTAAGTTACGGGGACATAAACTAACCAGCACCAGTTGTCAAGCGGTGGTGGGGGACAGACACACACAAGGACATATAATAATAATAATAATACTTGGGCGATTGACTTTCGTCAGATCGGACCTAGGAAACAATGTTTTCCACTGGTCTTTCAATTTCTAATACTGTCTATCGGTCGCAACTCCAGGTAGAAGGAGCAACGTGAAATAAAGTGTCTTGCTCAAGGACATAAGGCATCACCCGGTCTAGGAATCGAACTCACAACCTCACGCTTGTGAATCCAATTCTCTAACCACTCAGCCATGCATGCACAAATGAGAGTAAAATATACTCTTTAAATAAATGTTTTATTCCTGTTGTTTATCCCCAGCACAGCCATAGCCCGGAATAACTATCATCAAAAGAGTCATTGCCATGACCATTCCATAAATTTCTCAAGTGTATGAATGACTATATTATACAGTATGACAATTTATTTTTACAATGATTGGAGGGGATTTGAAGGGAGTTTGACTACTATCTTTAGGAGTTCAAGTGGTTGTGTAAAGCCTCCTTCAATGAGTTTGCTCATTTAAATGTGTGTTAATTAAGCATCTGATAAATGTTCTCCATTTCTAATTAATATTCTGATCAAGGCTCATTAGAGTATGGTTGATAATAGGTTCATGTAAATATCCCATATTTCCTATGTGCTACTCTGATTATACACACACACACACCATCATCCCCTCTACCCTTATTCCTAAACATCTCTTACTGCCTCCCAAACTTTTGCAGTGTTTATTCAACCCTCACTCCTGATCTCCTGTCTCTCCTCTATATTCTTGTATCTTGAGGGTATACTCCAACACATCACCAGCATCTTTACCTCCCTTTCCAGTTCCACTGCAATTACTCTCACCTACCCCTGTGTGTGTGTGCACACGTGTGTGCGTGTGCACGCATATGCATTTGTTTTCCATCTGACTTAATATTATTTACACTGTGAATAAAAACAATGCTCTCATCCATATTATTGGTGTCATTGCTTACAATCTTCCACAAATATATGCCTGGCTGTTGAGCTGCTCGTTCAAAGGACTAAGAGTTTGGAAACAAGTGAGAATTCATGATAGGAAGGGCATTTAGCTGTAGAAAATCTGTCTTAGTAAGAGTCATCTGACCCATGTCAGCATGAAAATATGGACACTAAGATGATGAGGATTATATACACCCACCCCCACCCACATACACACACGCATTTACACTGACATGAAAGAGGAATTCAGTACATGTTGTAAATTGGTTGAAATTAGGAAGGGCATCCAGCTATAGATAAAGCAGACATTGGAGCACAATGTAGTCCTTGGACCCATCAGATCCAGTTAAAATGTCCAACTCATCATACCCAGGGCCGTACAATGACTTTTAGAGGCCACCTGCAACTTTTTGTTTCGAGGTGTCATCTCTTCAATCAAAATTCATAATCTATGCACCTTTTATTCATAACTATATTTTACTTTATTCTGTCTGAAGTTTTTTTCTCATCTGGGTTGAAATTTTCAGTTAATATCTTAACCTAAGTAAATAGATGGCTCATCTGTATATTTTGATCTTAACATGGGGCTCCTCAACCGCCGAGGCCCCCTGCGATCGCAAGGGTTGCAGGGGCTTACCGAGGCCCTGGTTGTACATATATATAAATTCAAAACTTTCACTATATATGTATATTTCCACTTCGGTGCATTATCTTACAAGCAGATTACATATATTTTCTAAAGATTTTCAAGGGACAGCCGGTTTAGTTTATGCGAAAGCTGTGCATTTATAGCATATGTAATTCATTCCGTACAAAAGTTTCAAATGTACATAATAAGCATAAGTTCCTGAAGAGCAATTTTTCTTGTATAGACGCGATGAGGCACCAATACACCTTGGTGTTCTTAAATTTAAATCTGCAATTTCAAATTATTTTTGTTTTTTGTTCTTAATCACAATGCAACATCCATACTGTGAGGAGTTATCTAAAGTTAAGTGTTTGGAGCATGAGACAGCGAGTCACTGGATTGGTCAGTTATTTGGTGGAGTTTATCATTTTCATGTGTATTCTTATCATTAAAAAAAAATAGTCCGTCAAGCTCAAGCTAAAAATTGATGAAGAAATCTCATACAAATGTTACGATGCACGGCGAATCAACGGAATTTATGAGTATTAAAATATTAGTTAAATATTATGAGACAAAGAAGACAGCAGAATGAACTTTCAAATAAAAGATAATAAAAATAATTAAATAAACCGAACAACTAAGTAGAGACACTGTTACAGCAAGAAAGTAGAGACGCTGTTGGATAATTTAGAAAACTTTAAACTCTTATTCACATTAAGCATTATAAGACAAAGAAGACAGCAGAATGAACTTTCGAATACAAAAAAATAAACAGAACTACTTCAGCTCTTGTCGAATGCTTAAGAAAGTAAATCTTACGAGGGTGGACTGAAAAGTTCATTGGCTGACTATGAAGGAGTGATGCTAGAGCTGGAAAATCTTACATGCATTAATTTCAACTCTTCTTATTAATAACTGCATTGTTTCTTTCCGGGTAAACTGATATCTGACTGTTCAAAGGAGACTTTAAAAGTAGATAGTAGCAACCTCTCTTGAAAATGGACAAAATTTGGCAGCGTGGTGTTATCAAGTACCTGCAGAAAAACGGTTTAGCCTCCAACGACATTCATGCAGACATGGTTGCGACATTAGATGAAACACCAGTTTTATCTATATTGAAAAAGTGGGCAGCTGAATTTAGGAGAGGAAGGGAGAGTCTTGAAGATGACCCAAAGTCTGGTCGTCTTGCAATTGATCGTGTTCACCACATGGTGATGAATGACAGCGGATTGACTATAAATCAAATAGCAAATACTATTAGCATATCCCGTGAAAAAGTTGGGAACATTCTGAAGAATGAACTTGGCATGACGAAGGGTTCTGCTCGGTGGGTGCCACGTCTTCTGACACCTGATAAAAAGTGCACAAGGCTGATTACATCACGGAAAATCTGACATATTTGAGGCAGATCCAGCTGGTTTCCTTGAACGTTTCGTAACACAGAATGAGTGTTGGACTCATCACTTTGATCCAGAGACAAAGAGACAATCTATGCAGAGGAAACACCGCTCCAAAGAAGGCCAAAGTCGTTTCAACTGCAGGGAAGGTGATAGCCTCAATTTTGGGGGATGCACAAGGCATTGTCTTTATTGATTATCTTCAAAAGGACTACACCATTAATGGAGAGTACTATGCCAACTTGCTGAGGCAGTTACGAATGGCTATGAAGACCAAACGTCCAGGAAAACTGACGAAAGAGGTCATGTTTCATCAGGACAATACTCCAGCACACAAGTTCTTTGTTTCAATGGCTGCCATGCGTAACTGCGGCTTTGAACTGATTGCTCACCCTCCCTATTCTCCTGATTTAGCCCCATCTGATTATCATCAGTTACCCAACGTGAGAAAACACTTGGCTGGGAAACAGTATCGCAGTGAGGATGACGTCATATCTAATGTTGCTATCAGTTACTTTTGAAGTCTTCTTTGAACAGTCAGATTTCAGTTTACCTGGAAAGAAACAATACAGTTATTAATATGAAGAATTGAAATTAATGCATGCATGATTTCACTGCTCTTGCATCAATTCTTCATAGTCAGCCTATGAACTTTTCAGCCCACTCTCGTATTAAATGAAACTAATTCAACCGCTTCAAATGCTTAACTGTTACTCACAAAAATGTATATACACAAAGACATTATATATATTGATAAATGATAAATATATACAAGTTATATCCACACATGACGAGACTAAATACATATGAATATGCGTCAGTATTATTTATTTATTTATTTATTCTTAATCCATACATTTATATAATTTTATATAACTTTATATAAATTTATATAATTTAATAATTTAATAAGCTCAACTGTAAGTTTTAGGGATTAACAAAACAACAAACAAACAAACAAAAAAAAAGAAGGAAAAAAAAGAAAAAAACAAAGATAAAGACAATAATGGTAATTTTTCAGGATGTTCATCCTAAAATCTGGCACGTGCACACGGACGTAAGAGATTTTTGACATTTAGAAAAATACCGTAAAGTAATTATTGTTGCATTAAATACATACATACATACATGCATACATACATACATACACCCACACACACACACACCCGCAACAACAAAAAAAAACACACACAAAGCTACCCCCTCCCCCAGCAACACAGAAGTGTAGCAGGTGATGCAGTAGAAATTTTCCTGACCTCCAAGTACGGGCAATCTTCTTGGACCCGGAAGGTAAGGAGGTGTTCCTGGACTGGACGTGAATGGTAGCCTTGAGACTGGTTGCCGTTTATGCCCCGACAGGGGGCTGGAAGGCAGGTTTCTTCATGCGTCTAGAAACATTCCCGATAACGTCTCACAATTTAGTACTAATGGTGGACTGGAATAGTATTTTGGATGCACGGAAGGACTGTGTTGGACCAGTACATAGAAGAAGGGAGTGCAAATGCATAGAAAACCTGCTCAGAAACTTCCAACTGACTGACAGGTATCGACTGGATTTCTCTGATGTGCCAGTGTGAACATGGAGCAACCACAATGGGTCAACCAGATCGTATCTAGATAGAGTATTTGTTAGGTCAGCGGAGAGGGATAGCGCAGTTTGTCCAGAATTCAAATTGGTCGGCTACACAGACCATAAATTTCTGATGTGCACAGTCGATTTACATAGTACCCGTAGACAGGGATCCGGTTACTGGAAGTTGAACGCGACGTGACAACAAAACCACGATCAGGTCCTTGACGGATCGGGATGGGTGCGTGCTACTCGATTCGGAGCAGATATGAGTGGCTTTACAGCAGCACTTCGCGTGGCTGTTTGAGGAATGCGATGGGACAACGACGGTAGCAGAGTTCATACCTGGACGGCCTGCCGCGGCTCTCGACAGAAGACGCGAGACTTTGCGAAAGGCCGATAATAGCCGCTGAAATACGGGAGGCGATGAGCGATTGCACAAGTCGCAAATCACCTGGTCTGGATGGTCTGTCCTATGAATTCTATAAGTTAATGCCAGATGTTTACCTTAACTGGCAGAAGAAAGGGCGAATTTCTAGTGCTGTTAGCCGGAGTGTGGTAACGCTACTGAGAAAGGGAGCTGACAAGGGGTACGTGCTAGGGAATTTTCGACCCATACCACTGCTAAACAGAGTTTAAGATTTGGGCTAAGATGTTACCGAAAAGGTTGGCGCTTGTCATCGGTAGTCTGGTGGGGGAAGCGCAAACATGCGCAATCTTGAACAGGTCTATCCATGACAAATTCTACCTTATGTGATAGACCATAGAGTGGCCTGGGACTATAGCTGGCTTTTGTGGGGCTGTGATCAATTTGAATCAATCCTAAGTATTTGATAGGGTCGACCATCGCTATTTGGAAGCCGTCGTGAGAGCGGTCGGTTTCGAGCACATTTTCAGAGGCTGGATCGCTGCAATGCACAGCGGTGGTCAAAGTAAACGGCCTCCTATCGGAACACTTTAGCGTCACACGCTCGTCCGTCAGGGCTGTCCGTTGTCGCCTCTTCTGTACGTACTGGTTCTTGAGCCACTGCTGCGGAAGTGGGAACAGTTAAGGGGCATCCCTCAAAACTGGGACAGGGGATGGCAGTATCAGCGTACGCGGACGACGTCACCGTTATGGTGTCGGACGCCTCCGAAGTGGAGACGGTCGGCACCATTCTAAAAGAATAAAAATCAACGCCGACAAATTGGTGGGCTTGTGTTTAGGAAACTGGAAAGGCAGATCGATGCCGTCGGACGCTGAACCGACGAACCAGTTAAACTGCTTGGGGTCTGGTTTGGTCCCGACCTCCAGGTGGATAAGAACTGAGCGAAGGTGACGAATAGAGTGGCTAGTCTTACCCAGAAATGGGATGAGAGGAAGCTGTTCCTGAAAGGGCAGGCAGAGGTGGCGAATGCCTACATCGCCTCCGTTATCATTTATCGCCTGACAGTCGTGCCTTGCCTCGGTTACTACATGACCTGGTTGGAGCGTCTCTTATTTTATTTCTTATGGAAGGGACGCGTTCCAAATATCAGGCGGTCAGTCTAATGCTAGCACCCTCTGAGTGGTGGATTAGGCATGAAGTGGTTTCAAATGCGTAGACACGCGTTCCGTTTGCGTTGCGCCATCTACAACGATTCCTGGACGGTGAACTTGTATGGGCTCCATTTGTGAGGCACGTCTTTCTGCAGCTCATCCTCTTGACGAAGCTGCAGTGCTAGATGAAGAAAAAACCGAGACTGGACAATGGGATCGGTGGATGTTTCGCTTTAGCAATTTATAGAAGATTAGTGGTGGGAAAGTACGACGACGTTCTCCGGGATACTCTGGGCGTCGATGAACACGAACTGTTCTGGAGGGCTTTCCGGTCGGGAACTACTATGGATAATTTCCAGATGTCCTTGGCTTGGCAGTGCTAGCGGAGGGCGCTACCGGTTCGAGATAAACTCTACAAGCACGGATGTGCTGTAAGTCGTGCTTGTTCGAAGTTCGCGCAGAGCGACGAAAGCGTTCTGCACGCACTTGTTCAATGTCCGGCCATTGCTGATTTGTGGAGTTATGTCGGACAGCTGCTGTCGCGTGTGGGACGAATCCGTCTATCGGCCGAGTCCATTGTGGTAATTGCTTCACCGCCCTCCTTTAATCGGGCAGATAAAGCAGTTTTCCTTTGCCTGGTGGCTGTAACAAAAGTGGTTGTATGGTGGACGTGGTTGAAAGGCACGAGGACGGATACATTCCTGTTTGAAAAGAAAATTGAGGGTGGAGAGGGAGGTGCTGTCCTCAAGTGAATTTATTGAAAGCTGGATGAAGTTGCGAAAATGGCAAGAGTGGATGGTACCGCTCTAAGTGTATACCTGTGAATCGGAGAGAAAGAATTGGAGAGGGCACTTGCCCCTGCTGTTCAGGGAGATCTTGGACGGTGGGGTTCCTCGATTATCCCTAGAGGTCCTCCTGTATCAGTAGGAATAGGACCTCATCACTATCACACTTTTTCTTCCTATTGTATACCATATATACAGTCGTTTGCTGTATACTTTGTATACTCCCCCCTCATATCTTTTCATTCTATGTAAAACCCCACGCATTATGTCTGTCTTTGTATTGCCCCCTCATCCTTCGACCTGGTGGCAAATTATTATTATTATTATTATTATTATTATTATTATTATTATTATTATTATTATTATATATATATGAATTTTTCTTCTTTCAATTTTGTTTCCATTTCTTGTCGAATGTCTTACTTACTCCTAGGGCAAAGAAACTCAGTTTACATTGGTAGGCCATTGAACTAAACACATTAGTTTGTTCATTTTAAGGGTGAAATGAAGTTATGTGGGGAAAAAAATAAAATAGGAGAAAAATTAAATTAAATTAAAATATATGGGTAGTAATTGTTCTCACATCGACAATATCCGGTTTATTGGCTTTGATGGTTCGGTCGATATGTACTGGAAAGTCTCACAGAATCGTTACATTTTCTCCCTCAGTTACAACCTCAGGGTGGTGATTATACCACTTGTCGGCAGTTTTGATTTTATAATGCCGACATATTAGCCAGTGAAGATATTGGCCAACACTGTCATGTCTTGATTTATACTCTACTGGTGCTAAAACTTTACATCCAGAGATTAGGTGGACCACTGTTTCATTGCAGAATCGGCATTTTGGATCTGCTCTATTTTTTATCACATTGGCTTGATAGTTCAGAGTCAATAAACTTTGATCTTGAGCAGCTAGGATGAGACCGTTCTCTGCCTTTAGCCCTGAGCTCCGTAGCATCTGGTCAACATCAGTTTGTTTGCTACGGGCTACATATTTGCCGTGCAGAGGTTTCTCCTCCCACCTAGCAGCCAATTTCTCGTGCGCTTTTATCTTTGCCATTAATTTCACCTTCTTTGCAACAACAGTCACCGCACTTCGCTCAGGTTGTTCAGCTTGAGTATCCTGCATGATATCAATAGTAATTTTTTTGTTTTCCTTTATGATAGAATGAAGCTTCTTTCGTCTCTCGTGATTTTAAGCGAGCTCTAGCATCCAGTCATGCATTGTTTCAAGATAATTGGCCAATCCAATTGTGGTGGTTTTGTAACAGTTCAAATTGGACCAAGCCTCGACCTCCTTGGGCTCTGGGGAGGTAAAGAGAACCACGTCTGCCTTTGGGTGCGGCATCCTATTACAACTCAACAGCTTGCGTATTTTTCTGTCAAATTATTCTGCCTTCATTATTCCCAGATATTTGTAGGTTTGTTCTTGCTCAAGTTCTCTTATGACTGTGTCAACATCTAACACGACTGAATCTGTGGTCTTCAATTTTCCTTTCTGGAAAGTGAACTTGGCACACTTTCTAAAGACCAAACTCTATTATTATTATTATTATTATTATTATTATTATTATTATTATTATTTTTTTAATTTTTTATTATTATTATTATTATTATTATTATTATTATTATTATTATTATTATTATTATTATTATTATTATTAT
>JAOPUL010002510.1:25222309-25234078 GCA_027564515.1 Octopus rubescens
CCAGTTTCCAGTCAAACCGTCTAACCCATGCCAGCATGGAAAACAGACGTTAAATGATGATGATGATGATGATGATTATTCTGCTGAATGTTATGCTCATTTATTCACATTGTTTTGAATTAATCATGCATTATCTTACAGCTTTAAAATTTTGATGACGTGATTATTTTTAGAATGACATTGTTGGGTATGTGTAAGAGGCTGGAACTGGTTAGTTTGAACATAAAATAGGTATTTGGGTGGATATGGCTGGTTTAAATGCTAAAGGGTTAAAGTGATCTAAATAAAAAATTTCCATCAACATTTCATGTTAATTTACGATCCAAATATTAGCTTAATAACGACAATGTTATTTTAGTAAATTCTTCATTATTTTAAAAATTTATTAAAAAAGCAGTGTATTTCAATAGAAATATGGTAATAAAAGGGTTAACCCTTTTGATACCAATTTGGCTCTGGTTCTATGACACAAACTCATGGTTTTAAACTGATTTAAATTAAAACCTTCTGTCAAAACTTCATGTTCCAAAATACTAGCTTAATAATGACAAAGTTATTTGACTAAATTCATTATTTTCAAAATTAACTGAGACAAAAGTAGTGAATTTCAACAGAAATATGGTTAACAAAAGGATTAAAGTGATCTAAATTAAAACATTCCACCAAAATTTAATGCTAATTTATGTGCCAAATACTAATCCAATAATAACAAAGTTATTTTAACTTAATTCTTCATTATTTTCAAAATTCCTCAAAATAAAGGCAGAATATTTTGACAGAAATATAGTAACAAAAGTGTTAAAAACTGAATTGTACTTTTAAACAACATATCCGAGGTTGAAGTTCTGAAACTTCTGAAGAATTGAAGATTTGGTCACAACTTAAAATTTGATGTAGCTATCATCATAGAGTTGCAGAATTGTAATATTATAGTATAATGGGTTAAAATAAATCCAGATTTATATGTCTGTTAATTTTTAATGGAGTGCATTGGAAATAGTATCTATATATCTTTTATTTTTTACTTGTTTCAGTCTAGACTGCGGCCATGCTGGGGCACTGCCCTGAAGAATTTTTAGTCAAATAAATCATCCCCAGTATTTAATTTTTTTGGTAAACATGGTACTTATTCTATTGGTGGCTTTTGCTGAACCACTAAGTTATGGGTGATGTATACACACCAAAACCGGTTGTCAAGCAGTGGTGGGGGACAAACACAGACACACACAAAAATATATATATATATATATATATGATGGGCTTTTTCCAGTTTCCGTCTACCGAATCCATTGACAAGGCATTGGTCGGCTGGAGGCTTATAGTAGAAGACACTTGCCCAAGGTGCCATGCAGTGGGACTGGACCCAGAACCATGTAGTTGGGAAGCAAGTTTCTTATCACACAGCCATACCTGTGCCTATACATTATATATATAAAAGTTTTACATTTTTTAAAAGAGCATCTGGTGTTTTGGCAGTCTCAGAGTCAAGTAATTATGTCTTGACAGCTTAACTTTTTTTAATACCAATTTGCTTGAGACCAGCCCCCCGGTTCTATGATACAAACTTCCTGTTTTAAAGTGATCTAAATTAATATCTTCCATCACAATTTCATGTTAATTTATGTCTCACATACCAGCTTAATAAAGACAAAGTTATTTTAACTGAATTCATCAATATTTTCAGAATTTATTGAAACAAAGGCAGTATTTCTCAACAGAAAAACGATAACAAAAGGGTTAGGTGGCACAAGTGCTTAGAACTATTGGAACCCATGTAAAAGACGGAAGCTACTAATTCTTTTTTTTTTTTTTTTTTACTGCATTCCTGGAGGCTATGTATTTAACAGCTATATCCAGTGCCATATTGAAGGAAAACAAAAAAGACAAAAAGTAGACTAAAAACAAAAACAAAATTTCCATTTAAAAAATATTCCTAGCTACTTAGTACGTTTGAGAAAAATCAATAAACTTTTACATTAGAACTGTTTTTAAAAGACATTTCTAAATAACTATTTAGCAAACTGGTTTTATATTCTAAATGAAGACACAGATAATGTTTTGGTTTTGCAAATTAAGATATTTTTGAAAAGTACAACTAAAATAAGCATTTCAAACTGTAAAGAGATATTAGTTGAGAACAGAGTAAACATACATCAAACATATTATATGATCAAATAATAATGATAATAATAATAATCATAATAATGTTTTCTATTATAGGCACAAGGCCTGTTTCTATATCAGCCACAAGGGGCTCAATACTAATAATATCAATGTAGAACAAAAGTGTCTTATGAAACAAAAATGAAAACTAAAACAGTACACCAAATTGTTTGTCCTAAGGTTAATCTGGAAGCACGTCCCTCAGCGAAGAGTGAGCCTGGGGTCGAAAAGTCATCAACTGGCACAAACTCTTCTCTGAATATGGACCTGGATGGTCACTTGAACGGGAACTGCCCCAACTCGAGCCCTCCAATTTCATTATCACAGCCATCACGGAAAGAAAAATGTAAGAGGAACAAATGGACCAGAGAAGAGTATACAGAAGTAATATACATTTATTACTATGCATTAGGTAGGCCATCTCAAGAGAGAGGCATTGCAAACTCCTACAAAATATGGAGAACATGAAATCAAGATAGTAGACCCTATTTGGATGAGAATAAGTTAGCAAAGGTTAGGAGAGATGTATTTAGAAATAATAAACTCACAGATAATGAAAAAAGCGCGATCAAGAGCGCAACGGAAAATGATCTAAATATAAGACACGAAGGAAATGAAGAATCAGATGAAGAGAATAGCCCGCTACGAGTCTTCATTGAAAGACTGCCATCTGACCAAAGTACGCAAAGGCCTGAAAATATAAGAAATTCTCTTGAACCTGTTACAGATAGCCAGGAAAGTGATAAAACAACAGTAGCTGAAGATCACACATTTGCTGAAGTGCATAGAGAGTCTATGATAGAAATGAAGCAGAACATTCTAGATACGCTTGCGGTTGTAAGACATACATGTATGAATGATAGAGAACCACTTCATAAACTCTCAAATACAAACCAAAATAAAAAAAATAAATTAAAATTGGCAACTATGTAACATATGAAATTATACAAGAATTAAAACTTGATTTTACTGAGTTCAATGAAATTATTAATGCATCTGCTAGGGAAATTGAAACCAGATGTATGTCCCCGAAAAAACAAAGAAAACCAAACCTGGGAAGAAAACCAACCTGGAGAAGTAAAATTGAAAAAGATTGAATTCACGAGAAGGGAAATATCAATATTAAATTAACTAATATGTGGAAATGATGTAAGGTCCAGAAAAGGAAGAAAGATGAAAAGAAAATATGGATCCTCACCAAGAGAAGAACTGATATTAATAAAAGAAACGCTGAAACAAAAAGTTGTCCAAGCAAAAGCTCAAAGAATACGAAGATCTGAGAAGAGAAACAAGTTTTACAAGCAAAATAAGCTGTTCACATCCAATGCCAAAATATTCTACAGCGAAATAGGGAAGGAGAAAGTAACCGTTAAAAATCCCTTTCCATGGAATAAGTTGAAAACTTTTGAAAAAAAATTTGGAGTGATGAGAAGATGCAGAGATTAAGACTAAGATGATAATTATTACTTTAGTAACTGGTGCATTTGACACAACACCCAAACTGCTACCTCAGAGCCAGAATGATATTGAGGTTCAAACTTGCATTGTCGAAGTGTAGGAAAAGTGCAATCCTGTATTTTATAAGAATCCT
Organism: Octopus rubescens; assembly: GCA_027564515.1. Lineage (NCBI taxonomy): Eukaryota > Metazoa > Mollusca > Cephalopoda > Octopoda > Octopodidae > Octopus > Octopus rubescens. The sequence continues at coordinate 25,226,064 of JAOPUL010002510.1, forward strand.
AAGAAAAATTTTTGAGTTTTGAAGAAATTTGTTGCCACCAAACCTCAAGACAACATCCCTTCTAACTAATATAGGCACAAGGCCTCAAATATTGGGAGAAGGGGCAAGTCGATTACATCAACCCTGGTGCTCAACTGGTACTTATTTTATGAACCCTGAAAGAATAAAAGGCAAAGTCAACCTGAGCAGAATTTGAACTCAGAACGTGAAGACGGGTGAAATGCTGCTAAGCATTTTTGTCTGGCATGCTAACACTTCTGCCAGCTCGCCACGTTAATAATAATAATAATGTTTTTTTTTAAATTTTAGAGCAAGGCCAGCAATTTTGATAAATAAGGCATTAGTCAAGATCTAAGTGCTCAACTGGTAATTATTTTATCAACCCCAAAAAGGACGAAAGGGAAAGTTGATCATGGTAGAATTTGAACTTAGAATGTAAAGAGCTAGAAGAAATCCTGCTAAGCATTTTGTCTGAGACACTAATGATTCTGTCAGCTCACTGCCTTAATCATAACAATAATATCTAATCAACAATGAAGATGTAATCTGGCAAATGACATATTTTTTTTTTCCTATGCTGGCATGGCAAGAATTGTTCAGAAAACATTTAGCTATTTTAGCAATAAATTGTTAGGTGCAAATACATTTATAGATTGATGTGTTTCCCCCATCCTGCCCCCATCATTAACCATTCAACAATGAAAATGGAATTGCATTTATTTTCAGCTCAGCTAATAAATATTTCTCTTTCTCTCTCTCTTTTTTTCCTTCTTTTTTTTTAACCCTTTTGATACCAAAACACCTGAGACCAGCTCTGGTTACAACATTTTTTGTAATAAAATATTCATATTTAAATTAAAAACTTCCATAACAATTTTAAGTAGGATCATTTTGTTAACTTACATTCCAAACACCAGCTGAATCATGGAATTGAAAAGTTAATTAGTTTACCAAATTTCTCGAAATTCTTGATTATTTTTCACAATGAAAACACAGTGTATTTTATTAGAAATATGGTTATAAAATGGTTTAGGTAGTGAAGTAGCAGAATTGACAGTATCAGACCAAATACCTTGTAATATTTGCTCATCTTTTTTACATCCTGTGTTGAAATCCTACTTGAAGTTAGCTGTTTCTTTTATTCTTCTATGCTGGGGTAAAATAAGTATTGTGCAATTCCTAGAGTTGATGTAACTGGCCGTTTCATACTCCTAATAGTTGTGGCTTTGTGCCAAAGTTTGAAATCAATATTCCTTCATTAGGAACAAACAACGGTTACAGCAAGATTTGAACTGGTAATCTTTATAATATATCTTACAACAGAATTAAGAGTAAAGTAAGACTTTCTCAAAGACAGCACTTTGAGCAGCCTCTTTTGATTGGATGTAGCTCTCATGTGATAAGAGCAACATGCTACGTTGACCCTGTCATGCCGTGTTCCCGCTATAGCGGAAATAGTTTAAATGTCATCTCTGCTAGATTCCTGCTAAGGCAGTAATGAACAACACACGTAGAAAAAGAAGATAAAATACTAAAACTAGACAACTGATTACGTTGCAGCTTGTAGTTAAATATGTTTGTGACCCATTGTTAATGGTGTCCCCCCCCCATAGCTGCTGTTTATATTTGTTTTTAGTAACCCCCCCCCCAAAAAAAAAACGATTTTCCTATGAAATGAGTGTGTGAGAACCCAGCACTTCTTGTAAACGAGCAAGGCCTAGGCTCTTTGCAGTTGAGGAAACTATTAAGGATATTCATTCTTCGGATGAAGAGTTTACACTTAAGCCAGCAATGAGAGTGATTTGGACAATCAAACTGGTGAAAATGATGAGGAAAGTAACGATTTGGGTGAACAAATATAAATATGGTAGTTGAGAGATAGGCATATCATTTTTATTCTCCTAAATTTCTTTTTGTGATTCTGTCCATTAGTTTACCTAACAAATATGGTAGTTGAGAGATAAACCTATTATTGTTATTCTCCTGAATGTTTTTGTGATTCTGTCCATTAGTTTGCCTGCAATCATTACTCTTGAGCTGTATAAGCAACTATTTATTTTTTTGCTTAGGAGCCCAGGTGGAGGAGTAAAGTTAGACACAGAGTCTTAGGTTTGAGAGGGTTAACCCTTTCACAACCATATTTATAGTAAAATACATTGTATAAGTGTTTCAATTAATTGAGAAAAATAATCGAGAATTTAGAGGACTTTTAGTAAAACAGTCAACTTTTTCATTCCATGATTTCAGCTGGTATTTGGAACCTTAGTTAACATTACGACCTAACAAAATTATTATGGAAGTTTTTAATTTAAATAGGAATACTTTAAAACAAACGTTTTTTTTATTGTTTTTTTATTATTATTATTGTAGAACCAGAACTGGTCTCATTTGTGTTAGTATCAAAAGGGAAGAAAAATAAAATATAACTTAATCTCACAAATCAAGAATGGGATAATAATTAAATGGTAAAGAGTTCTGCACTGAAAGTCTGCCCAAACTTTATAAAGAATATAGAAAACCTGCAGCAGTTATGAAATTTTGTCAATGTTACTCAGCAACAGTTTTCTCAGTCTACACAAATATTTATTTAAAAGAGAACCATATGATTAGTTACCTTTGTGCTAATTGATCATACATATTTATAATTTATAGATGTTTGCAGTCAAAAATCAGCAGGAAAATTCCATTAAGCAGACAAAAATCAGATTAAAAAAAAAAAAAATCATTAATTCTGAAGTAATGTCTTAAGCAAATAAAAAGCATAGAAAATTGCATAATAACTTATTTATATGTGCAGACATAATGAAAAAAAAATATTAAGAGTAAATAATTTATTCAAATTTTTACACGTAATGGAAAAGATCTGGTGATACATTGACTTGAAGAATTGTCTGTTGTTATTTCATATTCTAAACTTTAACTCCAGTAAAATTACTGGGTGTCTATTTCACAGACCCAATTGTGTTCACCAAAAGTGTCCCAACTTAGAACATGAGGAGTGCCATCTCCGATCAGAGGACACTGTCCAAACTTCTCATTCTTTGTGTGAAATTCTTATTAAATTCTTTCGTAAGATATAATAATTGTTTCAAATTTTGGCACAAGACCAGTAATTTTAGGAACTGGGTGGGGTAGTCGATTACATTGACTCCAATTGATTGGTACTTTATTTTATTTTCTCAGAAAGAATGAAAGGCTAAGTTTACCTTGGTGGTATTTGAATCCAGAACATAACGCTTTGGTAGACAGAAATGTTGGTAAGCATTTTGTCTGACATGTTAACAATTCTGCCAGTTCACTGCCTTAAATCTTAGTAAGAATTGTTAGTGCAGGCACCGGGCAAGATTGAACACTGCCCAGAATGTTCTATGCTGTTGTCTACATGTGTTTACCCACAAGACCACCAAAAATAAAAACATTTTAAAATCTGATTGAGATAAAAACTTTTGAAACAAAACATGCTACCAACATTTAACTAACTAGCTAATTAATTACCTAATCTGTTTTCCTTTAATATATTCTGTAACATCCTTCTGGTACCAAATATTTCAATTGTGGCGGCTCTTTAGTGTTACAAGATGACCTTATTAGTGTTGGTGCCAAAAGAAAAACACTTAGTACACTCTGTAATATGGTTGGTGTTAGAAAGGGCAACCTGCTGTCGAAACCATGCCAAAACTGAGACATTGGAACATAATGTAGACCTCTGACTCATCAGATCCTATTGAACTCATCAACCCATACTTGCATGGAAAACGGACATAAAATAATGATATATATATGTGTTTGTGTATGTCCATCCATAAATCTCCAAAGAGAAGATTTATGGACACATTCCACCCATCTGTACTGTTGCTCAATGCAGGATCAAGTTTGCTGGTTGTTGTTATTGTGCTGAACATCAGGCATGTATCAGATACTATATTTTGGAGATTTCCACACTTTGATAGCGGACAAAGACACTCGACTACATTGATGTTTATAGACTGAGACACACAACGTAACATTGAAGAGTTAGCAGAGCTAATGGAGAACAGATTCTTCGCACAGCATTGTGATACACAGCTTGGTTGCTTCTACCGAAAACGAGAAAGATAGATAGACAGACAGATATCGAACGAACTAACCTCAGTACTTATTTTTTTTTTGTAAAGCCTGATACTTATTCTATCGATCTCTTTGCCGAACTGCTAAGTTATGGGAATATACCTATAAATAATGTTGATGATGATATGAACAAAAATTAAAACACTCAATATCAATTGAAGTACATATAATATGTACAAAAAAGTATTGTGCTGAAGAATAGCTATTATATAATGGTTTTAAATTTTGGCACATGGTCAGCGATTATGAGGGGAGGGAGTTAGTCGATACCAATGACCCCAGTACTTGACGGCTACTTTATTTCATCGACCCTGGAGGGGTGAAAGGCAAAGTTGACACCAGAGGGTTTTGAACTCAGAATGTAAAGAGTCGGAACAAATACTGCAAAGCAGTTTTACAATGCTCTAATGATTTTACCAGCTCACCACCATAAGAACAGCTATTATATAATGCTGTGAAACCAGCATTACACCATGAATAGTTAAATTGTATGTGATTTTCTTATATGCATACACACACATAAAGATATTTTCTTGATCTAGAATCATTAATTAATTTATTTATTGGGCAATGATAGCATCATTGGCCACAGGTTTCTAACAGATCAGTCACTGGTTCACAGTATTTCCGGTGTCAAGAACAATAAGGATGTGTCTGTGACTCAGTGGAAAAGACTTTCTTTTCACAAACGGCAATATCTCAAGATCACTGCTTTTATGTTTTGATATACACCAGTGAAGGATATACACTGACAAAAGATACACACATACACACACAATGGGCTGCAACATAGGTTCCATGAACAAGGTATAAGTCAAGCCAAAGGTTTGAGACAAGACACTTGCCCAAAATGTCACATAATGGGATTGAATCCAGCGTCAACATGGTTGCGAAGTGAACTACTTAATCACACAGCTGTACCCATCATTTAAATTATTTACAATGACACAACATCATCATCCTCACCATCTTTGCCACTATCATATAACATTCCTTTTTCTATGCTGGCATGAGTTGGACAATTTGGCAAGAACCGGTGAGCCGGAGAGCTGTGCCAAGCTCCAATGTCTGCTTTGCCATGGTTTCTACAGCTGGATCTCCTTCCTAATGCTAACCAGTTCAATAAAGTTTCATTAACTGAAATCTAAAACACAAACAAAATATATTCCTCCCCATCAATACCCCAAGCTGTTTGAAGACATACGTTGGGGCTGAAACAGTCTGGATACAATCACTAAAGACAATGTACTCTCTAGTAATATTTCACATCTAAAAACACAGAAACAGAGCAATAGCAATGCCACAACCTTTGGGTTGGAACACATACAAGAATTAAAGGAACTACACTTACCTGTGTCAGCATCTGAAGCATAAACAGCAATTGCAGAGGTTCCGATTGTTGCGTTTTCATAGATGGCAGTGGTATAAGAGCTTGGACTGAATATAGGTCCATTGTCATTAACATCTTTGATGTTCATGTAAATAGTTACCACAGAACTTTTAGGAACTGGCCCGTGGTCTCTAGCACTCACTAGAAGAGTGTATAATTGAACCTGAAAGAAATAAAATATAATTCAAAGTAAAAATTGCAGTGGTTGGTTAAAAAAAAACAACAAAAAAAACTCATTTATTTCTTAGTTTTGTTTAATGTCTGTTTTTCAATACTAGCATAGGCATAGTTAGTTGGGAGTAAGTTGGGGCATACTTTTTTAGGCTGGATGCTCTTCCTGATGCCAACCTGTATCTGTTTTTCAAGTAAAGGTTTTTTTTTTAATCCAAAGGAATTTGAAGGCACAGAGCAAGTGGATGATTTGTTGATAGGAAAAGCCAACAAACGTCATTGGTTGTAGTCAAACCACAAACAATGATGTCATACTGAATTCCTTCACAAAGTTATAGGAGAAGACACCTGCCCAAGGTGTCTTGCAATGTGACTGAACCTGAACCTATGTCATTGACAAGTGAACCTCTAAACCATACCTCCACTTTTATTGACTGACTATTTACAAACACAATATCGAAACTAAAAAAATTCAGTATACCAAATTATATCATATTATATAATATATAACACACACATACATTATATATATATATATATACCTATATGTTATATATATATATATAAACCTATATGTGTGTGTGTGTGTATTCTTGCTTTAGAAAAGTTTGGTGAATATAATCCAAGATTTGAGTAAAATGGCATAGGTATCGAGATGACTGTAGTTTTTAGCTTCATTACACATAATCGGGTTTCACTTAGCTTAACTATTCCACTGAGAAAATTGCAACTTTTAGCTACAAAAAAAAAAACAGCCAAAAAAGAAAAAAATGCAAAAAAACAAAAAAACAAAAACAAAGCAAAAAGAAAATACAAACTTGCATATTGGTGTGAATTTGACAACTGTTATAAATTCTTTATATAAAAACACACTAGGGGAGCCGAAAAAAAAATTGTTGCAAAGTATATTTATCTATTTAAAACATATACAGTGTTGCTGTGCAATGAAGTTATTGGCCAAATGGTCTGGGAATTAGAACTACTCTCACTTCAATATGCAAATTAGATTGTCCACCCGTAGGTTAAGCAGCAATTTTCATGCTTATTTTAGGCTTTTATGGCTTTCTTAACCACAGGCATAGCTGTGTGCTTGGGCAGTTTGCTTTTCAACCATGCGGTTTCGTGTTCAGGCCCACTGCTCAATATCTCCAGGAAGTGTCTCTTAATGTTCCACTACTGCACCAAGTCAACCAAATCCTTGTGAGTGGATTTGATTGACTGAAAGACAACCATTGTATAAGTATGTATATTTATCTACTACGTAGATCACATATATATTATTATACCTTGATACTTTGTGGACTGAGATCCCCGTTGACAGGACCCTGGTATTAAAATAAAGTGTTAAATACATATGGTATGCAAATTAGTAATTCCAGTTCTCTGTAAGTACTGGATTTGTTGAGTATATAAATAGATTGGCTACTTGTTTCTCTGGGACTGGTCAAGTGATTTAAACACCTCTGATGAGACCCCAATATGGTTCGAAAATTGATCAAAGCTGTTCATCATTTTCCCAATCTATGGAGGAAATAGTTAAATTTGCCCCTGTTTGTATATATGCTATGGAGGTTATACACACACACACACACACATTAATTAAAGGCCATTAAGCAGCAGGCAACAATACGTAAATCAAAAAGGAAGATACATTCATCACAGAATTGTGATTTAAGGGTGCTAACAAACACCAGCATTGCTAGAAATAAAAGTCAAACACTCGATAACCTGCTTAAAATACATTTGTACATCTCAGTGAGGTGAGTTAATCTCCTTAGGAAGAGAGAGAACTGCTGTATTGCATACACTTTCAATCTAATTGAGATTTCAGCAGAAGCAGCAGCAGCTTACTCGAACTACCATAAGGATATTATGCCTGCTCACCGATATGTATATTTTCCATCTATCATACCCATCATAATTTAATGCCTATATACCATGCTGATATGGGTTGACAGGATCTGATTGGGTCCATACAGTTTATATATCATAACATTACATAGTGTTTATTACTGAAGTGAATAAATTAATTCTGATACTGCATGATTACATTATGGGTACATGTGCCTATGGAAAGCTCAGTGACTTATATGTTGATTGAGTGAGCCGGTAATTTAGTTTATCGTACAATTGAATACTAATCATTGAAACCGATGGAGATCGATTTTTATCAAGTATATCATAACACTATATTGTGTATAAGCTTTATCAGTAGAGAGTATATATAGCTTAATATAAAGCACAAGTGTTCTGTGTATAAAATATAACTCTATCATCATCATCATCATCATCATTTAACGTCCGTTTTCCATGCTAGCATGGGTGGGACGGTACCACAGGAGCTGGC
>JAOPUL010002510.1:25425225-25436155 GCA_027564515.1 Octopus rubescens
GCTGCTGCTGCTGCTGCTGCTGCTGCTGCTGCTGCGACTGCTGCTGCTGCTGCTGCTGCTGCAACTACTATTACTACAGCTACTACTACTACTACTACTACTACTACTACTACTAATAATAATAATAATAATGATAATAATAATCCTTTCTATACTGGGCACGAAAGCCCAAAAGTTTGGGGGAGAGTAGTCGATTACATCGACCCCAGTTCGTAACTGCTACTCACTGTATCGACCCCGGAATGATGAAAGGCAAAGTCAACCCCGGTGGTAGTTGAACTCAGAACGTAAAGTTCATTAATAATAATAATAATAATAATAATAATAATGGTTTCAAATTTTGTCACAAGGCCAGCAATTTTGGGGGTAGGGTTTAAGTCGATTACATCGGCCTAAGTGGTAAACTGGTACTTATTTTGTTGACCCCCCGAAAGGATGAAAGGCAAAGTCTGCCTCGCCGCAATTTGAACTCAGAACGTAAAGCCGGGACGATATGCCGCTAAGTATTTTTGCCCGGCTTGCTAACGGTTCTGCCAGCTCGCCTCCTTAATAATAACAATAATGATAATAATTTTTTGGCACAAGGGCAGTACTTATTTTATCGTTCCAGAGCGTAAAGACGGACCAAATGTTGAAGGGCCGTAAAGCATTTTGGGCAATGCAAAGACAAAGGACAGTGATGATTTACATAGAAAGTTGCAAACGATAAAACAATCTTAAACAAACAATCTTCCCCCAATACTGGGGAAAACGCAACCCAGTGGCAACCAAGGAACCCCAATTGTTTCAAATTTTGGCAAAAGGCCAACAATTTTAGGGGAAGCATAAATTCATTTGTACTTTCAAAACTATCTCCAAATTAGCCGCTACTACTACTACTACTACTACTACTACTACTCTACTACTACTACTACTACTACTACTACTACTACTACTACTACCAGCAGCAATAATCGTTTTTAACGCAGTATAGGACCCATTATTTTCAGCAGAAAGGTATTGTTTTGTGATATTGAAGCTCCGACACGGTTGCCAGCAGTGACACTCTTCAGGTTTTTATGTGACACGAGACGGAATTTTAAAAAGCGATTCACCTACAATATCATGTCATAAATAAATCTTTAAACAATTACGAAATTCTAAAGTACATGTATGTATATATATATATATATGGCAGTCCAGTAATAATAAAATTATATACGAAATTAAAGATTCGACACACTGAGATAAAATGTAATCCTCGTTACTAATATTGTCACTTATCTTGACCTCATGACATTACGAATACATTGTCTTTTTGCGGGAGTGGGGGATCCGATCCTAGAAAGATGACAGGTAAATTTAACCTAAGCAGTTCACTTTTAATTTACATCTGATTTCAAAGGGTATGGGTTAGATGAGACACTATTTTAGCAAATGCGTGAAAAGCCGGGAGGAGATTGCGTTAACCCTTTTTATGTAGAGTACTGTTTCACGGCCTGTTGCATGGGAATACTCTGATGTAGCGTCGATTGCTTCGGAATGAGGTTTAAGTAATTAACAATTGAATACAATTAGCAATGAAGTTTTATTAACACTTGTTTTAATTATACATATGCTATATACTTTACCGTTTATTATAACTTGCAAGGTACTTTTTGTGTGGGGAAGTAGGATGGGAATTCGAAGTGGGCAATGAAAGTAAAAAATGGCTGATAAACACTATTGTAGGGGTTTTATGGACAAACACATATCTCTGAAGTCAAAATAGTTGGAATGACAAACTTTCTCTCTTTTCTATTTCCAAGAAAGTGTATGCATATGTGTGCGTCAGCGGCTGCACGTGAGTATGTGTGTGTGGACACGAATTAGAGAGCATATTTATACTAAAAAGAAAAAGTGAGACACTAATATATTAGGAATTATGCAAAAGACGGCGCATTCTTTTTATATTGGGTTGGCAACTAATTTCCCGCCGTTTTTTGTTTTTTCTTTACTTCTGAACCTTTCCCATTGAGTGAAGATGTTTCCGTATAGCAGTGTGGTAGCATTCCAGTTTCTCTGCCAGTTAGTTCCCTTGTCGTTTGACGAGAATTTTCGTGCAAAAGTTGGTTTAATCGCTCTTCATCGAACTCAACAGGACAGCCTGAACGAGATTCGTCTTTGAGGTCAAAATTTCCATTTTTTAACTTGGCATACCAATCACGAGCACTTCTTTCAGCTATGGCACCCTCTCCATATACACCACAAATGTCGCGAGCAGCTTTTGCAGCCTTAGAACCTTGATTAAAAGCAAAAAGGAGGTGTCGAAAATGCTCATTTTTCTTAACTTGACATTCCACTTTAATGATCTGAAAATAAGTAAAAATTAACAAAAATTAACTAGAAAAAAAAAAATCAAAATAGATTCCAAAATGATTTTCAAAAATAGAATTCTCGAAAAAAATAGATTCGAAAATTTTAAAAAACAGTGGGAATTTAGTTGCCAACCCAATATATATATATAATTGTAAAGAACCACAAGTCAATATTTCAACTACCCAAGGGTTTCTTGGTCGAATATTAATTTAATTCGCCATTTATCAAGTTGAAAACAAACCAGGTCTGTTTTGTTTTCAACTTGATTTAAATAAATAGCTGGCCAAGAAACCCTTGGGTAGTTGAAATATTGACTTGTGGTTCTTTACGATTATATAATATAATAGAATAAAAAAAAAAACAACAACAGTCAAGAGGACACACATGCAGATGTATTCGATTCATGCTCAGATGGAAAAAAGAAGAAAAAAAAGGTGTGTATTTTACGTTTCGGGCATTGCCCTTCATCGGAAAGAGGAGAGGGAGAAGGAGAAATCCAGTGGAAAGGAGACGGTTAGGAAAGCATGTGTATTTCACAATGTGGAAAGATGGCGTGTGATATATATATATATATATATATATATATCGCCGATCAGCAACCCTGACCTGTTTCCAAGCAAAGTAATATTTCCTCCCCATGGCTAGACAGGTTTTCACAGAATACTGGAAATGACTGACTTTGCTCATACGACAACATTGACACCCATTTGCAACTATCACATTATGTCAAAACCAGGGAACATAAATAAATACATTGACACACACACACACATATATGATGGGCTTCTTTTAGTTTCCATCTACCGAATCCACTCATAAGGTTTTGGTCAGCCTAGTGTTACAGCAGAAGACACTTGCCCAAGGTGCCACACAATGAAACTGAACCTGAAACCACGTGGTTGTGAAGAAAACTTCTTAACTACACTGCCACACCTGCACCTCATAACCTTGTAAGATGATGATGATGATTATATATACACTCACACATAAGCAATGTTCTGTTTTATCAGTCTTGTATGTTGAGTCAACAACAATAACAATAATAATATAGAAGTTAATATAATAAATTACTTTTAACAATATCTGTTGGTTGTTGTTAGCTAAACAGTATGTTATTGCAATGTTGGTTGATCTTAACCTATCTTGCTTAGTTACCTGCCTAAGTCTTAACCATGCTACGAAGCATTTCTTATTCAGTTTTAATCCACTGAGAATTAATCAGCAGTTCCTACTCAGACGCTCTTTGAATATGTCTTTCCAATCCAATTCTATCTTAATCTGACACTTGTTTAGTCTATTTTGACAAGGTGAACTATTTCTTCAATGCAAAACTGATTAGAACTAATGAAAAGATTCACAATCTGAAAGTGGGCAACGTTTGAGTGAGCTGAAGCGAATGCTTTTGAATATCCAGGAAAGTGCTAATATGGAAGTGGTCTTAGAACTCGTATGATTATTACTTCGGTAAAGACAGTTATATAATTCTAGAGATATTCGTTTTATCTTTTACTAGCAGAACAATTTTAGAATTATATTTGCTACACATTGTATAAGGCTGCCATGGAAAGTTCCTATTTACAGCAGACTGACATACTTCTCCCACATTCAGTTGCATCCCTTGGCTTCATATTCTAAGTGACCTGCGTCTTTTACAAGCAGCATGGAAATGGCGTTCCTCTAAGCTTATATCTATTTCCAATAAATCCTTTTGTATTGTTTAAGAATGAGTATTTCACTTTTTGTTATAAGGCACTGATGTATTGTATGTTATTTTTGCAGTAAAACTTCTGTTGTCCAAAAATGCATGTCTATCTGTGTTTTGTGCAACTGCAAAAATAATATAATTCAATAGAGATTTATGTCTGCTTTCTAACAATACATACACTACATTATATCTAATAAATGCATTAAAAAGACACAATCTTGGCACCAGCTGATGAAATATTTGAAAAGCAGATTTAGGAAGGAAAAAAAAAAAAAAAGATAAAGAATGAAACAAATATTGAAGAAGCTTTTATGTAATTATGAGGGTTTCCTTTTTAAATTTTCAGAGTTTAGACAAACAACGAGAATGGCGATGATAAATATGATACAATGCATACATATGTGAATATATAATACAATAAAAACCCTCATATTTCTCTTTCAATCACTGAATAAGACTTGCAGATTTTTCACTTAAATACAATACTATGATGTCTAAATTTGTCTCATAAGCTGTGTGCTAAGAAGTTTGCTTCTAACCACATGGTCTTGGGTTCAGTCCTGCTGCATGACACCTTGGGTAAGTGTCTTCAACTATAGCCTCGGGCCAATCAAAGTCTTGTGAGTGTATTTGATAGACAGAAACAGAAAGAAGTCTGTTGTATATATATATCAATGCATGTGCGTCTTTGTGTTTGTCCCCTACCACTGCCTAACAACTAGTGATGGTTTGTTTATGTCCCTGTAACATTTGCGGTGTAGCAAAAGAGACCAATAGAATAAGTACCAGCCTAAAACTTTAGGTATTGGGATTGATTTGTTCAACTAAACCTTCAAGTTTGTGACCCCATCATGGCTACAGCCCATGAAACAATGACTGAAACAAGTAAAAGAAGATGGAGTAATAAATAAATAAATAAAATAACTATATTCTTTCCTAAACATTAGAGGCATCAGTAAGTACTCTGAGTTTTTCTTGCAAAAATATATATTTCATAGAGTATCCGAGGAATGCCAAAAATGATGGTAGGTCAACAACTTCTCAGGAAAATAATTAATTAGAATAAAAAGATGTCATTCATGCTAGCATGTCTACTCCTACAACCAAATTTTGGAATGGTAAATCTCTAAATAATTTGCCTGTAAATAAAATGGGCCTGTTTTAACAATTGTGCAACCAACCTGCCTAAAATTTCCCTTTGTTTTAAAATACAAACTTCCTATTTTAAAAGTGATCTAATAGGGTAACAAATGGTTTAAAGTGGTTTAAATCATAAACTTTCTTCAAAATTTATGTTTCAAAACACGAGCTTAATAATGACAAGGTTATTCTACTAAATCCCATTATTTTCAAAATTAACTGAAAGGTAGTGCATTTTAACAGAAATATCATAACAAATGGGTTAAAACCAGTTTCTGTTACTTCAGATACATAAATGGCACTAAATACCTGCAATTGTTCATTACACCTGAGTAATGGGTCAGAAACTATGTTCAATAGAAACTAAAGAAGTTAAGCTGTTATTGCATGATGACTGTGTCTATTTAAAATACATTCAAAAATATCTATTTTAATGTTTATAGGTGCCTGCAGAGCTGTAGGGTTAATAAATTTATTTTGAAGCCATGTGATTCTGTCCCTGCTTCATGTTGACAAACACAAATGCTTCGTGAGTGAAATTTGGTAGCCAGAAATTATGTGGAAGGAAGCCCGTTGTGTATTTTTACACACACACACACACACACACACACACGTTTCCAATTAGCCATAGTGATACCAATAACCAGTTACTAGAAATCAATATATACTTGTGCTTCACAGTGATAGTAAGGTCCCGTGAAGAGGTATGAACTGTCTGTTGTTCTCTGCCCTAGATTCGAATATAAACCAGCAGGTTAGTACAGAGTATAATATTCATAAAAAAATGGATGGCAAAAGAACAAACGTTACATAGTAACCACCATAGCTTACAACTGTTTCAGCTATAAGGAACAGTACACCCAGAGTTGAGTGCCAGTGCAACATCGTATAGCTTCTTCAGAGTCATTTAAATGATCTTATATATATATATATTATAAAAGGTAGTTAGGGTAAATCCTAGGTGTTCCTCTAATAGGAAATTCCTTACATATCTATAACATGTAAATATTTGTGATTCTTATTAGAAAATGAAACATGTGTAATGGAGAATAAATAATACCAAAAACTTCCATTTTCCTGTTTTGTTTGTGTGTGTGTGTGTGCATGTGGTTAAGAAGCTTGCTTCAACCTTGTGGTTTTGGGTTCAGTTCCCCTTTGCAACAACTTGGGTGAATGTCTTCTACTATAGCCCCAAACCAACTAGAACCTTGTGAATGGATTTGGTTGACGGAAACTGAAAGAAGCCCATTGTATATGTATATATAGTAGAATAAGAAACAGAAAGTCCTTGGTACAGTATTATATATTTGAAAAATAATGAATAGAAATGGCTTTTCTGATAGTTTTCTCACTTTAATAATTAGATGTTTATATATTACTAGACCACCCGTGACCCATTGGGTCATGTTCACTTACACACACATGAACATATACATAAACGAAGGTTTGCAGGGTCATGTTACTATCGGGGAATTTTCCCATTATACACCGTTTTCTGGCTATTTTAAGAAATACATACACATAGAAATAGCAGTAGGACTGTGAGAGAGAAAGAAATAACATTAAGGAAGGGGCATGGCCCTTCGTCGGATGTATGTATGTATGCATACATATATGTGTACGTATGGGTGTGTGTGTACCCTTGTCTTGACATCATGTGATGACTGTAAATGAGCATCACCACCATATAAATGATGTTACTTGTTTCCAATCTTCAGTGGGAAACATGTCTGGCCATGTAGAAATATTACCTTGCTTGGAAACAGGTGAAGGCTGGTGACAGTAAGGCTATCCAACTGTAGAAAAATCTGCCTCAATAAATTCTGTCTGACCCATGCTAAAATGGCAAAGTGAACATTAAATGATGATGACGATTATATCTATCTATCTATCTATCTATCTATCTATAATGTTGAAAGATATGCATAATAAAACTGAGTTTCACAGAGACAGCCTTGTCTGTCATGTCATTGAAAATGCAGTGAAGCAGTAAGTGGCTCCTCATCGAATACCTATAATCAATGCAGCTATTGTCCACAGAATCCATTTCCATTAATATGCTGAATCCCTGCCCTTTGGGAACGAAGTTACTGGGTCAGTAAATTGTATTGTTTAAGCACAACTGACCGGATCTCTACAGCAATGACAACAACAACAGCAATGTTTGTAGAATCGATTGAAGACAAAATATAATGGTAAAAGTTGAGGGACATAGTGAAAGTACATAATAATCTCCACCATTAAGTCTGAACTCGAATATTTACAATATTGGATAACAATATCTAGTAGCAAGGAATACGCTACATGATGGCATATGTATAATATGCTATAGTAGAGCTACAATAGTAGAAATACAATATATACTATCAGAGATACCATATACAATAGTAGGGAAACTATAGCCAACAGTAGAGGTATAATAGACAATATTTAATAGTAGAAACATCGTGGGAATACAATACCCAGTATGAGAGATACTACATACAATAGCAGAGATACAATATATAATAGTGGAGATACAACATACAATAGCAGTAATACAACATATGATAGTTAAGATACAATAGACAATATCTAACAACAGAGATACAAGTGACAATAACAAAGAATACAACAGCAAGAAATACACTACCTAATAGCAGATACACAATATAAAATAACAGAGGATATACTATACAATATCTAAAGGGATATAACATATTCAATAGCAGAGATACAATAGGTAGTGTTTGATATCAGCAGAAGTACAATTGATAATAGCAAGGAGTACAATACCCATTAGCAGATAAGAAATATAAAATAACAGATATACTATACAGCATCTAAGGGAATATAATATCCATAGGCAGAGATACAAGCAGAAGTACAATTGATAATAGCAAGGAATACAATACTCAATAGTGGAAATGCAATATCCAGAAGCAGAGATAATGATATCCAAGAAAAGATACAATATACAATTACAGAAATATTCTATAGTATAGACAGAATGCCCTAAGTGGAGATATAATATTCTATAGCAGAAATACAATATTCTACAGTATAGATACTATACCCTATAGCAGAGATGCAATATCCACTAGCAGGTATTCAATATCTAATAGTGGAGTACCTCCAGCTATAAATTAGATTGAAATAAGTAACACTACATGCAATATCTACTCTCATGTAAATACCTGGCCATGCTAGAAATAGCAGTTAAATCTGTAAAATCATTGCTAATCTTTAAAAAAGAATTGATACTTTAAATGGTCTAGTCCTGGATATACAAAGAAGATGGGATGGTCACCGATGGAAAACTCTAGATCATATATCTGCTTGATCAAGCCGGACCTGGGGGCTAAATAATAATTTTAAAAATTATGCAAGATGTGTGTGTGTATAAGTATGTATGTATTCTTAGTGTTTTAATCATTGAACTAGCTATCAACATGCACAGATCTGTATATATATACATGGTTAAATAAATGTGTTGACAAGGTTATGTGCAGATGAGCATGAACATATGCAAATACATGTATGGAAAGACTGAAGTACTTTTTTTTTGCACAATTGATGGTTCAGTGCAAAGCACAAGAAAGTAATGGCAAGCTCTCAGCAAGCAGCAAGTCATAACTGTGTTAATGGTAAAATTCCCAGTTAAATTACCTTCATTTCCTTTATTCTTCATTCATAAAACTTTTGGTGGCAGTAACAAAAAAAAACAAAAAAACCCTGAAGAATTTTTTCTTTTTTTAAATTTAGTTAGGTTCCATGAAGACAAGTCTTTGCTGCTAACCCAAACCCAATAACCCCATTCAGGTAACATACTAGTTTCATTTTGCTTTTTCTTTATTATTTCATTATCAGACTTATATGTGTCTAACAGAAATAATACTTTGGCAAAAAAAAAAAAAAAAGTCTTATTTCATCTCGGTCTAGAATTTAATTAGGAAAAAAAATCTCATAAGTTATAAGGAGATGAAATGTTTCTCAAATTTGATTCTGTCTGTGACAAGTTTTGAAGTTTACTTATTGCATGATTAAGTAAAAAACTAACTTTATGGCACAGTAGTATAGTTAAGATGTTTACTTCCTAAGCATGTAGTTCAAAAGCTTGTCTCTCAACCAACTGCTTTTTGAGTTCATTTCCATTGCATACCACCTTGAGGCAAGTGTCTTCTACTATAGTTCTCAAAGCCTTGTTAGTGAATTTGGTAGATAGAAACTGAAAGAAGCCTGGTGTGTGTGTGCATGTCTGTGTGTTTGTTTATGTTTGCACTTCACTGAAAATTGCTGAGCTATAAGGAGGAATGGCATTGTTGACATTTCCCTACCAACAGATTATCTGCTGGTTTTGCGCTTTCATAGATGAGTGGAACAAGCGACCCTTTACTTGGAAACCAGGTAAGGGCTATCAACAGGAAGAGCACACCTGTAAAACAATCCTTCAATAATATATTTGTCTAACCCATGCTAGCATGGAAAAACAGACATCATAAGAATAAGCAAACAAAAAAGTGCCAAATTAAAACCCATGACGGTGAGTCAGAAAATAATGCATAACATTTTGACTCACCCATGTATATGTGGGGGGTGAGTGAGAATATAATGCAAATAAAAATTTCATTACTTTCTGACTCATCTTTGTATTTTGGGGTGTGTTTTATTTTAAACTTTAAATTACTGTTAAGTGTGAATCAAAAATTAAAAATATTTTGTAAATAATCTTCCATTTTAAATTACTATAAAGAAGACAATGAGATCTCTTAAGGTGGAAACCAGTCTAGTTGATCTCACTTTTTCTGTCCACAGAAATATTAACAGCTCAGTGCATTTATTAAGGTGAGTGAATTGGTATAATTGAAAGAGGATTGGATAAAAACAGGCCTAATGGTATCTGTTCTGAATCTTTGTACCCTAAGTTCAAATCCTGCTATGGTCAACTGTGCCTAACATCCTTTTGAAAGTTGGTTTAAAAAAAAAAAAAAGCACTAAACCAAAGTCATGGATTGGTGGAGACTGTTAAAGTAAATGCCTTGTTAAGGCTCTTTGCTTTCTGAGTTCAAATCCCATCATGGCCTACAAGGGTGGTGGACTCAGTATATCACCCAGTTTAACACTACCACTTAACATCTCAGATACCATTAATGGAGTCTACATTGTTGCAAGCATTCAAACCAGGTTTTAGGTGTAACTCATTAGCATTTAAACCGGCCATATCCAGCCCAAATATTCTATACCATTTCATGTTCAAACCAGCCAAACCTGGCCTCTTACACCTAATGTCATTCTAAAAATAAACAATCACACCAATTCTCAAGGCTATGAGATAATGCATGATTAATTTAAAACAATGAATAAATAAGCATTACATTTGACAGAATAATCTGAATGCTAAAGAGTTAAAGATCCCTCTTTTCCTCCTTCTCTCAAGTCTTGGGAGACCCTGTAAAGGGTCATGAACATGGCCCTCCCTCCTGATTAAGAAAAAGAAATATTACAGACATTGCTGGCTGTGTGGTAAGAATCTTGCTTCCCAACCACATGATTCCAGGTCCAATCCCACTGCGTGGCACATTGGGCAAGTGTCTTCTACTATAGTCCCGGGCCGACCAAAGCCTTGTGAGTGGATTTCATCATCATCATCATTTAGCGTCCATTTTTCGTGATGGCGGAAACTGAAAGAGGTCCGTCGTATGTATGTATGTATGTATGTATGTATGTATGTATGTATGTATGTATGTATGTATGTATGTATGTATGTAT
>JAOPUL010002510.1:25508108-25524230 GCA_027564515.1 Octopus rubescens
GTGTGTGTGTGTGTGTGTGTGTGTGTGTGTGTGTGTGTGTGTGTGTGTGTGTGTGTGTGTGTGTGTGTATTGGTATGCGTGTGTGTGCTTGTGTTTATGTTTGTGCCCACACACTGCTTGACAACCGGTGTTTGTTTGTTTACGTCCCTGTAACTTAGTGGTTCAGCAAAAGAAAACTGATAAAATTACCAAATTAAAAAAAAAAAAGTACCTCGAGCGATCTGTTCGACTAAATCCCTTCTAGGAGGTGCCCCAGCATGGCCGCTGTCCAATAAGTGAAACCAGTAAAAAAAATTTAAAGATAAAAGAAAATATACACATACAGAAGATAGTTTTTAAAAGTTTGTGAAAGATTCATAACGCGGGGAAATATTTTATGCTTGTATGTATACAACTCTGTGCGCACACACATGGAAGTATAGAGATTCATGCGTATAATGTGTGGGGGGGGGGTGCAGGCGCGCACCTTTACATGCTAAAATCTGCCCGACAGTGTATAAAAATATGTTTGTGAATGTGGGGTTTACTTTTGTTAGGTAACCATCGAATTATATTATATGTGCTTTTGTATGCCCACACTTAAACAAATAGAGAAAGATATATGCGTCCGAAAATATATCATAAATGCATCTATACGTCTGTGAGCATACATTTGGCCATGTACGTCATTGTCTACATGTATGTGTATGCATGTATAAGTGGAATTCTTATGTATATGAATACGTGTATGTGTGTGTGCGTGTGAAAATGTGTGTGTATGTGTATATGTATGCCATGTATATATATGGTGATCTCGCATGGTTTTCTCAATGTATATAAGTGTAGATGCACACATACATGTGTATAGTGTTTGTGTCCCTTTTAGGTTATCTCTACAGATATTCTGTAGAAATTATAACCAGCACTGAATTGTTACGACGTTTCGTATACGAATACGTCTAAAGTAAACAAAGCAATCGAAGATGGAAAAAATAGGTAATAGGTGTATATGCATATTTCAGGAGTTCTTGCTCCCTCATCAGCACCGCATCGAACCCATTAACCATCTACGATTTCATTACTTAAATAGCTACTAAATATAGCAGTGTTACACTATTGGATATACCAATTTACATATTAAACACCTTCCTGGTAGCTGGTAGGTACATATTAATTACTTGTAGGGACACCGTATTTCGTTATGAAACCATAATATACTGCAAAGCTGATGAAAGAACAAGAATTCCTAAAATATGGTATATACACCGATTACCTATTTTTTCCATCTTCGATTGCTTTGTTTACTTTAGACGTATTCGTATACGAAACGCTGTAACTATTCAGTGCTGGCTATAATGTCTGTAGAAAATATGTAGAGATAATCTTAACAAGTGATTTCATAGCACTGCTAACACGATTAGACACAGTATTGACTTATAAAATATACTTTGTAGTATATTATGGTTTCATAACGAAATAGGTGTCCCTTCAAGTAATTAATTGTTTGTGTCTGCATGTAGGGTTGCTTATGCATCCTTAGCGTATACAAAAGATGATTTCCGAACCGTCAATGGGGAGATAACCTACTACTACCCATATAGTGATAACATCTCCTGATTAGTAAGAGCCATATTCTGGTTGTAATAAAAGGACATTAAGACTATATTGTGAAACTACTACTACGTCTCAGCCTAGTCATGTATTATTTTCTTATATATTTCTGTAAATAGAAATGAGTGCTTTAATTTTTAACCATACGAACAACACCATACATAATACAAATACTGTACAGCCAGTCGCCACTCGCAAGAAAGTATGGCGCTACATCATGTACATGCTGTCGATAATTGTTTTCGGTGTCTATGTAGTTGCATGCATAGACATCCTCTGGGTCTCAGAACATGAAGGGCGTGATAGCTAGAAGGAGAGAGAGTTTCAGCAGCACTCGGATGGTATAAACTGTACCAGAGTGAACTGGAACGATTTGAAATAAATAACCATGATCAAGGACACAACGCACCACCCAGTCTAGAAATTGAATCTACGACTTTTATGATCATAGGCCGAACACACGATCTACTAGGCCACACGCACACACACACACACACACACACACACACACACATACAGAGGCTTTACAATATATAAATGGGTGAATAAACAATTTATGAGGATAAAGATTGTTATATTTGTTCAATGAATAACAGATACAAGTACAAAATAATATAAAAACAAAGAAAAGAAAGAAAGAAAAAAGAAGAAATGTAGAGAAAAAAGGGGCGAGGCAGCGGGGACATGGGTGGAGGCAGCACGGATCCCAGGACAGGGGGGCTTCATCCGCACCCCGCGGTAATGACCGCACTGGCGTTGCCACGGAGAATGGCCAGCGACACTCGCTGCAGTAGCCACTCCATCTCGCGGGGCTCATTTCTCCGGCGGGCCGCAACAGACCCTATTTTGCGGAGGAAGGCTGTGGTTCGAAGACCCAGGACTCCAGATGTTTCGACGGCTACCGGCACGAACTGATAGCGGCCGGCCAAGCTCTTGTACTTAAGAACCTTCCTCTCCTCCACGTTGCGGGCTGCGACACCGGGGTTTGCGCCATAAGCCGCGAGGTTGGTGCTGGAGAACGTGTCGCAGCACGTCGCGTCCCAGATTAGGGATCTGCCACCCTCCGAAATTATGTCGTTGGGAAATAAGCTTCTTAACCACTCATACCTAAGTGCGTATACACACATATATAGGTCCCACTTTAGCGTGCAGGCTAATCCTAACCCCTAACCAGGGCATTTCACAGTGTCGACTACGGATTCTGCAGTAGACGGTACACTAAAGCAGTACCCTTATATACATATACACATATGTATAAGCTATATCTGACACACACTCACACACATTATATACGTGTGTATGTATACATATATATAATATCTCTAATCATATATGTAAATTAGATATATACATGTTTAAGTGTAAGTATAAAGTCATTTCCTATGTAATTAATTTTAAGAGGAAATGATTACGAACCATACATATATAATGAGAGCCGAAGTTCCGTTAAAGACAAGATTTTTGCTGAGCAAGCTTTACCACTATAAACCTACATTGTTTTCAGTTTGTCATTCGACATCACCACATGTTCAAGGCCTGCTACCGTGTGTTGTTAAAACTACACTACATTTACCGTTGACAATTCCATTTAAGAATAATTCTACTGTAACAAAGAAAGGAATATATATTTTTAAAAAAACCGTTAACGGCACACCTATTGTATAGTATCACAAAATGTCGCATTGGAGCCGGATCGAAGATAATTCTCACTAATTCTTACTGCTCCAAGCAAGAGAGATGTATTTCACAAAGGAATCCTTGAATTTAGTTAAGCACCTCAAGTGAAAGGGAGAGGGAGAGAGAAAACATACCGAAACTTAAAAATGCCTACAGACGGAAATTCTAAAGATTTGCTGAAAAACCGAACCTTGGAAATACCTTTCTGTAGTAATCAATATTATCTAATTTCCTTGCTAATTAAATATTAGCAATTAAAAGTCTTATGCAACAACAGAGTAGACGTCAATACTATTCTGTTAACACAATATATGTATTTTTGTTACTTTTCGTCAATCGTATAAAACAATAAAATTCGAGCAGGGTTCAACGACAAGAAAATGTAGAAATTCTAAAGCAGGCTGTTTATTTTAAGTTATTTTAATGTGTTACTTTCATTTATAAGTCAGGACATATATAACATACATGCATGCATGCATACATACATACATCATGCTCTACCTGGGAGCGCATTAATTTTATTGTTTTTTTCCTATCATGGTTATATATCTTCGTTTTGCCGGTAGCCATGTTGGACGCTGCTTCTTTCCAACAGAACAGCTGTTCTGTTAAGACATCTTCACTATTTTTGCAAAGACGCCTAATCAATAACAATAGTGTGTGTAAGGTGGAGAGAAACGGATATCTAAAAGACTGGCAGGAACATTTTTTTCTAAACATGGTTTTGGAGTGGAGTTCAAAGATTCTATATCAGATCAGTTTCGTAGGGAAAAATTCAAACTTTTCTTTCTGTTTTTTTCTTTTTGTTTGTAACTTGGTTGTTAATATGGTTAAATAGTTCGCTTTACAACCACATAGTTTCGGGTTCAATCCCACAAAGGGGATTGACTGACGTCTTCTAATACTGCACCAGACCGACCTATGCTTTGTGAATGAATTTAGATAGAAAATGTCTGTGTGCTCACACGTGTGTATGTGTGTGTGTGTGTGTTATTGCTTGACAACCGCTGGGTTACATTTTCTAGATCTAATGGCTCGGCAAAAAGGTGACCGTTAGAATATGTACTAAACTTTAAAATAAGTACTAGGGTAGATTTGATCGACTGTACCAGTGATTCCTAACCATTTTTTTTTTGCTTTTTGCCTATAGACCCCTTTGATCCCTATCCTACTCGGGTGTACTACCCCCATAGCCATTCAATGTTAAAAAAAAAAATTAAAAAAACTTTTGTAGTATATTTATAAGGAGTATAAAAAATTGCTAAAATATTTTGTGTATTGTAGAAGTATAACCAATTCATTGCACATATATTTTAACAAAATTGTATATGAACCCCATCCAATGGTCACAGGAACCCCGGTTGAGAAGCTGGACTATAATTTAATTAAACTTCAATTAAATTAAACACTTCAATTAAACAAGGCGGTGTTCCAGCATAACCGCAATCAAATGACTGAAACAAATAAAAAAAATTGTAGCGGACATGTATTTTCTTTAACCGTAGGCCAGCCCTAATCCAGGGCATTCCAACTGTGACAATCCAGTCTAGTTTAGGTTGTCTGTACTCTACACTGTAGACATAATACGATCAATTCCGAGCTCATTGTGACAATTGTGCAAGTGTCATTTTCTATTAATTCGGGCCAACGCAAGCTTTCAGTGAAACCGGTGGACGGTAAATTTGCGGAAACCAACCAGAAGGATTATACCTTTAAATCAAATGTCCAACCTTGCTATATACAACACTGTGTCACGCTACCTGCGCCTTTTTGCTTGCGGAATACTCAACCATATACAAACTAATTATTCAATTAACAGAAAGTTTAGTTGATCGAACAAGCCTGATCCATATTTATTACATAGTCAACATTTAACGTCCGTTTTCCATGCTGGCATGGGTTGGGCGGCTTGACAGGAGCTGGCAAGGCCAGGGACTGCACCAGGTTCCATAGTCTGTTTGGGTTTGGTTTCTAAAGCTGGATGCCCTTCCTAACGCCAACCATTTTAGAAAGTGTACTGGGTGCTTTTTTACGTGGCATACATACATACATACATACATATCCTTTCCTTATTTAAGACAGTAGCCTGTGATTTGAGGCTGATATTTCTAATAAGTAGAATGAGCGACCAGGCAAAGGTTCTCCCCATTGGTGTCTAAACTGTGTATGTATGTATGTATGTGTATATGTATGTATGTGTATATATATATCCAAAATAGAGGGCCGAAAGGCCACAAGCCGTAATACTAACTTTTATATATATATATTTATATATATATATATATATATATAAATAAAAGGATATGAAACTGTATGATAGTTTTTTGTGCTTTTCATTGACATGGCTACAGTCGGGAATCGAAACCGGACTGTGAACTCGACATGCAGGAGTTAACAAATCAGCGAGCTGTGATATTTATTTATTGGGTTGGTCTAGATAATGGATAAATGTGTGTGTAGGATCTGGTCGAATCTTTTGCAGGTCTTCCGAAACATGTGAGATCAACATACCAATTAACGTCTATTTTGAACAGTTGCAATTTAACGGTTACAGAAAGGTGTTGTCTGTGTGTGTGTGTGGGGGGAGGGGGGGGGACATGCGACTTAGATTTAGTCTTAGGTATGTCATAAGCAAGGATTCATAAGGATGGGGCTTAATCCGGTTTTCATGCTGCATAAGTGCTGACTGAGATTACAACGTCGCCCCCCCCCCCCGTCGCAAGGTTAACTTCTCAGGTAATGCTGGAACTCAATTATAGCTGAGTGGACTGGAGCAACGTGAAATGAAGTGTTTTGCTCAACAACACAGCGCACATCAGGATCAGGGAATCGAAACCACGATCTTACGGTCCTAAATGCAACATCTTAACTACTAGGCTACGCGCCTTCCACTACATGTGCACGGAGGGAATTCCTGATGAGCAACGATTTGAGGCGGGAAGAAGGACTAGTATAGGGCCTGAATACGGGTGAAAACTATATGTGCGAGGAGAAAAGGGGGAGTTGAGTGAGTTAGGAGTGCGTGAGTAGAGGTGGTACGAAACCAGCGCGTTCAAAGAAGCAATGGCCACTGGAGTAGTGGTAGAAAAGGAAGAGAGAGAAGACACAGCACATCTGCGAGAACAGAGTATTCAACACCCAGTGATATACATAAATATTGCATTCTTTTTACTAGGTGTAACGGCTCGATTAGACAACGAGTTGGCAAAGTGGTTAGAGCGTTAGACAATGCTTTACGTTATTCATTCCGGTACTCTGAGTTCAAATCCTGCCGATGCCAACCTTGCCTTTTATCCCTTGGAAGTCGATAAATGGAAAGTACCAGTCCAGTCCAGTACCGTGGGAGATTCTTCAGGAAAAAATTGACCAGTTAGATGGTTGTGATCCATCAGGTTTTAATAAGATGCCTAAAAGACGCTGTATATCACGACAGCGCCCCATCTGGAGTTATGCACCAAGAAAGGAAAGGCTCCTATGTTTTAGTCAATACAGAATGAAGTTGTGGCATTAATACTATTCTCAAATGCTCAGACAGCGTATTAATGTGAAATAATCTACAACCATCAAATATCTATAACAGCATTGTTTGTAACAGTAAACATTTAAAGAGGTTGTTTAAGTTATTAATTGGAATTGTTAATCAATTCGATACGACTTTCATTCAGTTTATAAATTTGAATATTTAAGAAAAATATAGACGTCCTTCTTTTAAAATCAGTAACCATTAATGAAAGTGTGTGCATAAGAGGTGTAAAGAGTATGAAATTCATCTGGTCATTTGTTATGTTGATGCTGTCGGTGAAATTATTATTCTTCAAAGTTGGGCACACAAGGAGTAAGGGTGGGCTGGATTGCATTGATGGTAATGAAGTGGGGTTTTGAGTTCAAACCTCACCGGAGTCAACTTGTAAAATGATATATATGGAGATTTTTTTTTGTGTGTGTGTGTGTGCATACATATACACATAACTCTACAAACATTTCTTCATACATATATACACACATTTATATGCATAAACACACACGCACACAGCATACACAGAGAGAGAGAGAGAGAGAAAACTATGCTATAGCTGTCAGAGTTATGGTTTCTTTGTCGACCAAAAATAAAATAAATGTCAGTAAATTATTGTCATAAGTGGGATGCGAGAATGCCGTATGATTAACGAGTGCTTCATCTGGAGTTGTCCTACACACAACATCACATTTTCTCTTTTCCATCAACTCCATGCATAATGAGAATCATCAATCGACTGGAAACGGTTCGAATCAATCAATTTATTATCTACCTACCTATGTGTGTGTGTATGTGTTTATGTATGTATGTATGTATGTACATCCAATTATCCATCCATCCATCTCTCTCATACACACATAAATACGTGTGTGTGTGTGTGTCACGATTAAGAGGTCGTGGGTTTAATCCCTGAACCGGGCAACACACTTTGCCCTTGAGCAAATCACTACATTTCACGTTGCAGCTCTGGTCTACTCAGCTGAAAATGAGTACCATCAGACTGCTGGTGCAAACCTCTCTGATGTTCTGCTGGATCAGGTGGGTGGGGTGGGGTAGAGGCTGAACCATGTCAGTGGGTGTCCACGTAGGAACCTAAAGCAATTAGCGAAAGCATCGTACGTGCAACCGGATTTTACTCGCTTGCGAATGATGGCTATGGATACACATACATACATACATACAGGCACACAACTTTTCACTTGTTTCAATCAGCGGGTTGCGGCCATGCTGGGGCACCGCCTCGAAGTGTTTTAGTCGAACGAATCGATCCCAATACTCATTTTTTTGTTTTATAAAGCCTGGTACGTACTTATTCTATCGGATCTCTTTTGCCGAACCACTACAAGGACGTAAACAAACCAACACCGGTTGTGTCAAATGATGACCGGACGCACGCACATATACACCACGAGATTCTTTCAGTTTCCGTCTACCAAATCCACTCACAAGGATTTGGTCGGGCCGTGGTTATAGTAGAAGACAGTGCCCAACGTACCATGCAAGTGAGACTTGAACCCAGAACTTATGTAGGTGAGAACTAAACTTCTTGTCACACACAGCCACGCCTGCATATTATATATATCTTAATGTAAGTGTTGTATATTAAAACATATTTTACAGAGTGCAAATATTATCTGAAATATAACAATACGTTGGGTGGAGTGGATAGATATGTTTTATTATATATCAAACGATGAGTCTATTCTGAATTTTGCTGTTCAAGACATTCATAGCCGGCCGTGAACAGCCCGACCTGGGGCGAAACTCAAGAGTGGACTATCAACATTTTATATAACAAAGAAGTGTGTGTGTGTGTGTGTGTGTGTTTCACAAGGAGAAAATAATGATATTTTAGGCCAAAAAAATAACCAGTATAGACAGGTGAATATAGCCAGAGGATGAGTTGCGAAAAAAGGGTATAATGTCATATTTGAAATCTTGCATAACAAAAGACGAACAAAAAACTACGGATCCTTATTTGAAAATTATACTTTACTCTGTCTTATTCACAAAACACACATACATACTAATATACATTACTGATGAGTTCTAATATGATCGAAACATGCCTGGAGTGGTCACCGTACTGATGTGATCGACTCCCTCCCACTATTGCACTGTTCACATTCTATTTTATTTTAATTATCAAATTTTAATTAATTGAGATTTCGTAATTTTACAATGATTAGTTCTTATCACCGGTGTATTGGTTAAAATTCCTAGGTCTGTGAAACTAAGCATGTATAAATAAATGTGCACGCACTTCCGAGCCGAAGCTTCGAAGTCACTTTCAACCTTCGTTTTGTAAACATTTATAAATATGTACTCTACAAACAACTTTGAGTGATCCTTTAGTTTTATATTAAATATTTTATAACTTGACATAAAACCAGACATTAATAATATTTTGTGTGTGTGTGTGTGTGTTGCTTTTTTCTTTCTAAGGTAATTAAATTCAAATTGTAGACATTTCAGAATATATATTGTTCTCTGTGTCACTGGGAATTTTTTTCTTGTAGAAAGTTTAATAAGCATGGACTCCACTAAAAAGTATTGTGTAATCCTGCAGTTTAATGCTAAATTGTTTGTACATATAACTTGACTTAGAAACAAAAATTATTATATATATGTATACATATATACACAGAGGGCTGCAAAAGTAGGTAAACAGTAAGGATTATACTAGTATTATAATAGGGGTGCTAGGATTCATTTAATACTAGAATTCATTAAAATCATCTATTAAATTAATCTTAACACTCCTATCATAATACTAGTATAATCCTTATTTATACCTACTTTTGCAGCCCTCTGTCTGTATGTATGTATGTATGTATGTATATATATATATATATATGTGTGTGTGTGTGTGTAACACATACTGTATGCTTCTGAAGTTGAAAGCGTAATCTCGAATAATAAGTTGAAAGTTGAGTCACGATCATTGGGGTTGTGATGTTAAAACACCACAATATATATATATATTTATTTATTAATATCAATAAAACTGTCAAGAAGACGAGTATAAATAACAAGAATAAAAAGGATTGAAATTGCAAGGTTTGTAAACAAATTGCTTGAAAAAAAAAATATTCTGTGTAAAATAAAAATATAAAACATTCGTGTTAAATGAGATAAACATTTTAAAAAATGTAACAACTCACCTCAGTTTTGCTTTCAGTAACGGTTGAACCCAAAATTTCCACGGCACATATTTCAACAACAATATTTGTAAATCCCACATCACGATCTAAAAGATCCTTTGTAGTGAGCTGACCAGAAATCTTATCCACAGAGAAATATTGCGATTGTAGAATACCTTTTTTGTTTGCATCAATGCGTGTTATATAGTAATTGATTTTAGCATCATCGTTTTGGGGTTGAGCTTCGACTGACAATATTGTTTTACCGATTGAGACATTTTCTTGTACACTGGCTAAATAACGAGCTTGAGAAAAGGTAGGGCCATTACGGTTATCGGTTGTTATAATGAAATAAATTGTAGTCATTGTGGATTTAGCCCCAAGATTGTCGTTTATTCCAGCGTCAGACGCTTGGATGGTTAATTGCAATATCGGTTGACCAACTGGCAACCTTGATTTCAGTGTTATGATCCCAGAAGATCGAGACAACAAGAAATATGAAGTGTTGCCAGAGATGATCATATAAGTAACTCTACCATTTTCACCTGAATCAATATCCAAAGCCTCCACTCGGCCGACTTCAGAATTAACAGGTGTATTCTGTACAACAATAAAAGTTTCAGGAGAAATTATTCTTGGGGCATTATCGTTGAGGTCAGTTACTATAATCTTAACAGTTTTCTCTGATGATTTTTGTCTAGAAGTGGGGTGGGCATTGTCTGTTGCTATTACAATCAAATTGGAATATTTCATTTTTTCGTAGTCTATTTCCCGGTTTACTAATAAATTTCCACTGTTAACAATTCGAAAATGATCACCAGGCGGTGCTTGGGAGGCGATTCTATAGCGAACTTCTCCATTAATTCCTGTATCTGGGTCATTAGCTGTTACTGTCCCGACAACAGTACCAATATTGATTCTTTCTTCAATTGAAAACGTATTTGGTGTATCTGGAAAAGCTGGGCTATTGTCGTTGTAGTCCATGACATAAACGGTGAATCTTTGGTAAGTAATCAATGGTGGCACTCCAAAGTCAGAGACAGAAATGTTAAGGTGATATACTTTTTGCACTTCGTAATCTAAAGGTTCCATAACATAGATGTTACCGGTTTTGCCATCAACGTGGAATGTGTTATTGGGATTACCATCGACTATCGAAAATGTCAAGAGAGCATTATTGCCAAGATCTTCGTCAGTTGCCTGAAACTGTGAAATACGAGTACCTGGAATAACAGTCTCCACCAATTCTATTGACATGGGTGACGAACGAAAAGTTGGAAAGTTATCGTTGTAATCGTGAATTGTTATATGCACTTCGGTGTACGAACTAAGTTGCACTTTGGTACCAGCATCGTAAGCCACCACTTTCAACAGGTACGAGTCGATGGTTTCTCGGTCTAACGTGGAATCCAATTGTATCTGACCGCTTCTACTGTTGATAGAAAAAGTGTCATTTTGGTTACCCTCGGTAATGGCATACGTGAGAAACTGATTTTCGTTTAAATCAACATCGACAGCACTAACTTGGGTTATCAAAGTTTGAGGACGGGCGTTTTCAACAACAGAGGCACGATAAAGAGATTTCTTAAATTCGGGGGCATTATCATTGACGTCCGTGATTGTAACCTTTACTTTGGCACTACCCTGTAAGCGTTTCATACCATTATCTTTTACAATCACTTCAAATGTGTAATAGTCTTTTCCAGTGAGAACCAGTTGTTCACGGTCAAATGCTTTCAGCGATGTTATTCGTCCATTTAAAACGTTGACAGCAAAGTTATCTTGTTTCGTACTTATGTAATAAGCTAGTTCTGCATTGCGACCAATATCGGCATCAGTGGCATGGACAGACCCTACATATGTATTAGGAACTTTGTTTTCCGCAATTGACATGGAATAAGATTTATTGGCGAAAACTGGCGCTTTATCATTAGCATCAAGGATCTGAATTGTTATATTGGCAGACGAGCTTCTAGGTGGGACGCCACAGTCTTCAGCAACAATAGTAAGGTGATAAAAGTCTTTTGTCTCACGGTCCAGCTCTTCTGCTATATACAAGTGTCCATCTGGGAATATTGCAAACTTTCCGTCTTCACTCCCTCGGGAAATTCTGTAAACAATTTCCTTGTTTCTACCCTCATCAGCATCGGTAGCCGAGATCAAAAAGAACCGGTCATTAATTGGCTGTGATTCCAGTAAAGATATCGAATTTTGAGCACTTGAAAATACTGGCGTGTGATCGTTGACGTCTTTTACGTGAATTCTCACAATTTGCGAAGAGGACATTTGTGGATTGCCAGCGTCCACTGCAACTACAGTTAGTGCGTAAATATTTGAAGTAGATTTATCAAGAGGGTGATTAATATAAATCATACCAGAATCTCTAATCATAAATGGGTGAATAAAACTCGTATGTAAAGTATATGAAATATTAGCATTGATTCCTTCATCTAAATCCGTTGCCGACACCTGATAAACCTCTTTGCCAACTGACCAATTCTCAAAAATGTTAACATCAACGGCCGCTGTCCCAAATTTAGGCCTGTTGTCATTTCTGTCGATTACGGTGATTTTAACCCCTACTTCACCATAATTGCCATTACTTGCAGCTAAAACACGAATATTGTACGAAGCAATATGTTCTCGGTCGATTTTCTTGGCTGTTCTGAGGTTTCCAAGAGAGTCGATCATAAAATGGTTTTCTGGATCTCCATCAATAATGGAAAGAGTTATATTTGGGGATTTTTCGTTAGTTTTGGCTATTACATAACCTATAATTTGCCCTGTGTTGACCTTAGTTTCGTTATCTTCGGTAACACTGAATACATAAGGTGTGCTTAAAAAGAAAGGTGTTTCATCATCAGAAGTGGGAATAGTAATCAGAACAGTAGCAGTATTTGAAGCTGTTTTACCATTCCCATCTTGTCCGGAAACAGTCAATTTGTAGTGTGTTTGAACACTAGAGTCCAAACGTCCTTTCACAAATATTACTCCACTGTACTGGTCAATGTAAAAATTAGCCACATCACCACCAGTCAGTTGGTAGGTCACTTGACCGTTTGTGCCAGAATCTTTATCTATTGCCGTTACTTTTATCACAGTGTTATTTTCGGAATGCTTCGCTGGAAGTTTGGGATAATATTTTTCGGGATAAAATACTGGCCTATTGTCATTTATATCTAACAGTTTGAGGGAAACGGTACAAGTCGACGACAAAGGTACCTCACCAATATCAAATGCGACAACTTTTATCAGATAAAGTTCATTTTCTTCACGGTCAAGACTTTTGATTGTTGTCAAACGCCCGGATGTTGAATTCAGGTGGAATGTTTTCGGATACAACTCGGTAACATCCGAATGCAACGTGTATCTTAAAGTTCCATTTAACCCCATATCTCTGTCTTCAGCTCGAAGAGTAATAATTTCTTCGCCAGCAGGAAGTTGTTCTTCCATCTTAACAGTATAAGACGTCTTGCTAAAAGTCGGTGGCATATCATTAATATCCAATAAAGTAATGTTAACAGTGGTATATTCTTTATAGGGTTTGAAACCCCCATCTTGAGCTGAAATGTTTAAAATGACAACTGAACTTATTTCGTAGTCTAACGGTGCCACTGTCACGAGAAGACCCGTTCTGTTATTAATACTAAACCAATTAAAATTGTTGCCATTGCTAATTGTGTAAGTTATCTGAGAGTTCAAGCCACAATCGGAATCTTTGGCCGTTACAGCAGTAACAAAACTACCCACCGGTATCGTTTCACTGAGGACAGCAAAATATTTGGACGGATCGAATTTAGGCGGATGATCGTTAATATCGTTAACATAAATTACAAGGTGAGCAGTAGAACTTAAAGGAGGTTCGCCCATGTCCACAGCCAGCAAAGTCAGGTTATAGACATGTACTTTCTCCCGGTCAAGATTGTAAACAACTACCAAAACATTGACCTTGTAACCGTGAATAAGTCTGAAGTGACCAAGTTGATTCCCATCAATAATTGACAAAGACACATTACCATTCATACCGTCATCTAAATCATTTACAGTAATTATAGTCACGTAGGTGCCATTTATTGCATTTTCGTTAACTGCAGAATAATCTTTCGATGAATCCGGCTGGTGTTGAAATTCAATGACGGGAGCATGGTCATTTTGATCTATGATGTGTACATTTAAGTAGGCCCTCCCAGTTAAATGCTCTGGGCCATTATCAGTAGCTAGCAGTATTAAAAAACACATTTTCTCTCCCGTGTTTTGTTGACAGTTTAGTTTTCTTGTTGTGGTCACTACACCTGTATAACGGTCGATTTCAAACTGTCCGGAGTCCTTATTATTTTCAATCGAGTAAGTTACCGCTTTGTTGTTACCCTGGTCAAGGTCCGAAGCCTCTACTTGAATAACTGTTGTACCGGGTGGGGCAGTTTCGTTCACATTAGCAGCATACACACTCATATGGAATGTAGGGTAGTTGTCATTGATGTCTGCCACTGTAATATTCACTAAAAGAAACCCAACCATAGGGGGATTCCCGTGATCAGTAGCAGAAATGTTCAACTGATAATATTCTCTCTCTTCTCGATTAAGTTTTACAGTATTTTGTATGTACAATATCCGAGGAAGTTGTGGGTAGGGAGGTTCCTGAATAAGCGCAAATTTTCCTTCTTCATTACCCGAAATTATTGTATAATTAGTAATTAAGCTATTTTTTCCTTCGTCTTTATCAGAAGCTAAAGGTACCATGAGTTTGTTGTTGTCATCAGATTCTTCGGCAAAACGAATGGCATAACTATCTTTAGGGAAAGTTGGTGGGTTGTCGTTTTTGTCTCGGACAGTTACTTTCATTTCAATTGAATGTGATGGTGGTTGTGTGAGAACCACGATTATAACGGGTTTGTTCGAGTACTTAAGACTTTCCCGGTCTAAAGGTTTGGCAGTGACAACAACTCCGGTATATTCATCCAGTGCAAAATTAACGTGATCCGGCAGGGAAGTTCTACTACTGATATACACCGTAGAACCTGCCTCAACAGTAATATTACCGACACGCGTACCCACGGGTACATTTTCATCTATGTAAAAATGGTAAGGCTCACCCGGTGTCGGATGATTAAAAGAACCAGGCCCCTGGCCTTGGGCAAAAGCGACTAGAAACTGGATGAAGGCGACAATAATTACACGGTATAAAGTTTTAGTCGGACATAAGTCCCTAGATGTCTTTAGGCCAACTGAGGTGGCCATATTAACTCCTACCTCGATAAATTGTATAATAAAGCGGACAAGACAGGCATGTCTGTTTTGCTTTAATGCGTGCAGGTAACTAACGCACACCTCACACGTTCCTTATCAAAAGGGACCCTAATGAAACTGTGTAGCACACACATCTTTCATTTAAAGTTTTAAGAAAACATTATGTAAATATACATGTGTGTATGTATGCATGTATGTATACATGTAAATATATCACAAACACAAATAAGGGGACAGTACCTTTAAAATGTTGGTGAAAGAAGATGTTATCAGAGAAAAGGTAAACCCATAACAATCCTCGTGGTGTTCAGTAATGTAGTGCTCGGTCCCAGAGACAATGCACCCCTAACCAAAATTAAATAATAATGATAATAATAATAAATCCAATAGTTATTCCATAGAAAGAATTAATGTTCCGTTGAAACGATCACAATGCTGTGGTGTAAAACATTTCTTTTTCCACGTGTATCTGAAAGATGTCATTGATGCTGAAGAAATCCAAGTAAATAAGAGGTAGCAAGGCGATATCTGTAAACGTGTGTGAGTCCAAAAAGAAGTGAAGTTAATGCCGAGCTAGCTGTGCCAGCACTAAGTAATAATACACACACACACATATATACACACACTAGCTGTCTACAGCTGTAGTAGTTGGCAATACTACTAGACACATGGGGATGTCGGAAGTTTTCTGTCTATATCAGTCGGTGATAGTCAGTCAGCCCGGTAAGAAACGAGGCTTGTGTCGTCAGTGAGTGGACGTATTCAACTGGCCGTTTCTATTGGTTCAGTCCCTTGAAAGACCTCCTGCTGATGATAGATATATATACAAAGCCACGCTCGGTTTCACCCACTTCTCAATGATGGTGAGTGTGTGCGTTATGTGTTTCCGTGTGCATATATATATATACATATATATATATGTTTGTGTGTGCGTATATATATATATAT
>JAOPUL010002510.1:26489019-26499653 GCA_027564515.1 Octopus rubescens
GGGAATTTGAAGTTCCTGCTCGTAAATCAGTACGTATTTTCATAGGATCCGCACCATCATAGTCCGAACAGTCGGTGTTGTACCTGTATTTTAGGGGGAAAGGAATAGGATGTTGTGACATGTAAGCATTTCCTAACAGAATTTTCTGTGTATTATGAAGTGAAGTTTCTTCAATTTTGGCTAAAGTTAACCAGATTTCAGTGTATTGAGAGTTTAACTATTACTCTACTATGCTCTTTAACTGTTGTACCACTGTACTCACAGCAATCAATGTAGTAAGTATTGATTTCTTACTTTGATACCAGAACCATAAACTTGTTGTATACTCGGTTGGATCAACCAAGTAGTTGACTGTTACTTATTTTATTGGCTATGAATAGTTGAAAGTTATACATCAGTCTCTGCCACGCAACCATTTACAATTAATATTAAATAATATATGTAGCGAGTAAATACAATTACTATAACAATCAACTTTGAATGTTCTACTCAAAGGAAGACAGCGGAACGAATCTCGTCATGAATGTGGTTGATAAACAGAAACATTGCATGGTAAATTCCATTGTTCTGCACATAAATTTATCAATGCACGATATGCACGCAATGCACACAAATTGTTTAAATGAGATCTCATTGTTTTCTCTTTGATAAGAGATGAACCTTGTAACCACATGTTTCCGCTGCCCCTTAAATAAAGGGGCGAAACCAAAGGATCTGTAATTTAATAAGAAAAACCCAGCCAATAATTACCGTAATTAAATAGTAATAAACCACTAAATTAAGTCTAGTTATCTAAGAGGCAGCTTCAAATGCTGTCTGATATGGACTTCCTGATCCATGTATATGAAAAAGTATCAAAAAACATGCTCATTAAGTTTTGTGTGTACATCTTTAGACTATTAGAAACGTAGCGGTTTTATTTCTAGCTTTGACTTTTCATAATTTTTGTTTAATAAGCCTCCATTGAAACGAGATTTCTTAATTCTTTTCTGGCATCATTCTGTTAACTCTATTGCGATATAAATGCCATTTTTTCTACGAGAAATACTTCAAGTTGTACAAATCAGATGAAAAAATAAACACATTAAAAAAACCCAACTGGTTACAGTATTACAGAGATTCATTAACGGAAATGCATTGAAAATTGGTTTAGAAAAAACGCAAAGGCAAACTGTGATATACAAAAACTAAGTAATCCATTCTATGCCAGGCACGAAGGCCCGAAATTTTGGGGGAGGGGAGTAATCGATTTTATTGACCCCAGTTCGTAGCTGGTACTCACTTTATCGACCCCGGAAGGATGAAAGGCAAAGTCGACCCCGGCGATATTTGAACTCAGAACGTAAAGTCGGAAGAATTGCCGCTAAGCATTTATCCCGGCGTGCTATTGACTCTGCCAGCTCGCTGCCTTTCTCGCCTATCTACCGTTATTATTATTATTAATAACAATAATAACAATAATAATAATAATAGTAATAGTAATAATAATAATAATAATGTTTTCTTTATTAACCCCTAAGGGTTCACAAAAAAAACATTGGGGACGGTACAGGACGATACAATGTGGGGTTATATAAAAGAAGTAAAAAAAAAACGGTAACAAAATATAATTATAACAATGAATAATTGGCCCCCAAAAGGAGACTTCCTAGGGTTGCTTGTGGAGACCCCACAAAACCCACGGTCATTCTGATCACAAGGGCAAGTGCCCTCTCCACATCGTTCTCCTTCAATCTACAGACACATGCTCGGATCGTTCTTGCAGCATTCGCCCACCTTTTAACAAAATTGCTGGGCGGTACCACTTCTCTCTCTACCCTCACTTTCCTTTTCAAATAAAACTGGAAAAAGTTGATGAGGAAAGTACCAATAGAGGAAAGTATCTGGATTCAGTCATTTAAATCTGATCCACCACGACTCAACCTCTTTCGCTATGGCCACCAGACAAAGAAAGACTGCCTGCCCTTCCCGGCAGAGCGATCTTCACAATGGACTCAGCCAATAGCCGGATTTGTCCTATACGTGACACTAGGTGTTCAACATAAACCCACAAGTCAGCTATGCTCGGGTACTGGATAAAAGCGTGCAGAACAGTTTCGTCGCTCCGTGGTGCAAATTGGGTAAGCCCTGCTGACGTCACATCATCCCAGTACTTCTCCACCTGGAGATCCCGACCAAACCAGACCCCGGGAAATTTAACCGGTCCATCCATCCAGCGTTCCACGATGTTATTGGATGGCATGGACCCGCCGCTCAAGGTGCCTAGCTGCAGGTCCATTGACTTGGTTAATTTTTGCTCCTGTCACTGTCTCAAGTTCTTTTAAGGCAGTTTCAACCAGGTATACGTGCCTGGTGTTCAACAGTATGACGGTGACGTCGTCTGTGTATGCCGACATGGTTCTCTCACGTCCTAGTTCGCGTGGGATGCCTCTTAACACCTCCAGTTTTTGCAGTCGTAGCTCTAGAGCCAGTAAATAAAGAAGAGACGAGAGGGGACAACCTTGATGGACCAAGCGCATAATGCTGAATGGTTCCGATAGGTAACCATTCACCCGAACTACCGAGCAGATATTGTTGTAATTTGCGGCGATCCAGCCATGGAAAACAGGACAAAAAACCAGCCACCGTGACAACGGCCGCCAAGTTGGTGGTTGTCCCTATTGAAAAAGCTTTAGATTAATCCAAATTGATCAGGCCCCCACCCATGCCAGCTTCTTTACCTTCCTTGCCTATGATGTATCGCATGAAGTGGAGGTTGTTGTTGATGGGGCTGCTTGAGATTGCGCATGTTTGCACATCACCAATCAGTTCCTCGACGACAAACGCCAACCTCTTTGCTAACACCTTTGCCAACATTTTGAAGTCTGCGTTCAGCAGCGTTATGGGCCTAAGATTTTCTATTTGATTCTCCTGTTTGTGTCCTTTCTCAGCAGTGCCACTGCTCCTCAGCTCACAGAACTAGGAATTCTCACATTCTTCTGCCAGTTGCAGTAGATATCTGCTAAAAGGTCACCAAACAAGTCTGGCATATAAAAGTAGAGCTCGTAGGGTAGGCCATCTAAACCAGGCAATTTTCCTTCCGTGTAACCCATCATCGCATTCCGTATTTTTGAGGCTGTTATCTGCATTTCGCAACGTTCTGCCCCCTGCCCCCATCCGAGAGCTGTGGTATGCCGTCGAAGTAGGCACTGAAGTCCATTCTGTGTTCTGGGAGCCAATCTCGCTGCCAGCACGTCGGTTGCGATGCCTTTCCTAAGCGCCTCTTCTAAGTTCCTAACTAAATTTCCTTATATTCTATTCCTTTCTATCGTTAATGCCTTACTAAACCTAATCGATTCTACTCTAATTGCCTTTTACAGGGCAAACCACCATTTGTTGTTAACAATTGACCCCGCCAACGCCCGCTTAGCTAATTCACTAATTCAGCCTCTGTAAGCTTGGTATGCCGAGAGTGGCAAGTTCAGCTTCCAGTAACGGAATTCAACAAAATTGCTGGGTGGCACCACTTCTCTCTCTACCCTCACTTCCTTTTCAAGTGAAACTGGAAAAAAGTTGACGAGGAAAGTATCCATAGAGGAAAGTATCCATAGATACTACGAAGTCAACTGGGCAGATCACAAATGTGTGGTCTGTATAGTCAACGATTTAAAAAAAAGTGAACAACGTATACTATCCTTATTTACCAGCCTGCAGAATACTCTATCTAGATACGACCTAGATGACCTGATGCGGTTTGTCTATGCCCACACTGGCACATTCGGGAAATCCAGTTGGTAGCTGTTAGACAGTTGAAAACGTCTGAGCAGGTTTGTGAGGCTTTTGCACGTCACTCTTCTAACAGCTAACCCCACACAGTCTAAATGTGCGTCCAAGATAGCGTTCCAAGACTGTTTTCCTTGCTAGACGATTTTTCACAATCGGAAAAATCTGTGGCAGGAGAGAGAGAGGTATGTCTGCACAGTCGCGCATTTCTAGGTTGGTGGTCTGGTCGACTGGTGTGGGTGGGGCTTCTTTCGGTTGTGATGGTGTAGGTGTTGTTTTAGATTTTTCTCGGATGTGGTACCGGTGTTTGCTGCTGATGTTGTTGAATGGATATCTCCTGCTGCTCGTTCTATTGACGCTGTTGGTGTTTTTTGTTTTCTTGCAACCCTAGCTGGTCCCGCTTGTAAAGAGCTGGGTTGTTTAGTTAACAGTTAATAAAAAACTTGGAATACCAACTAATGAAACAACAAATTTTAAAGAAAACTTACTTCCGCCGAAAACATTTGCTTCTGCTCCAGACACAAATAATAAAAATATTAGTAACGATGACAATACTAAAACAAAAACAAAAATAACAATAATAATAATAATCCTTTCTATACTAGGCACGAAGGTCTGAAATTTTTGGGGAGGGGAGTAGTCGATGTTATCGACCCCAGTTCGTAACTGGTACTCACTTTATCGACCTCGGAAGGATGAAAGGCAAAGTCGACCCGGCGGCATTTGAACTCAGAACGTAAAGTAGGAAGAATTGCTGCTAAGCATTTCTCCCGGCGTGCTAACGATTCTGCCAGCTCGCCACCTATATATATATATATATATATAATAATAATAATAATAATAATAATAATAATAAGTAATGTTGTTGTTTTGAGATGCCAAATTCTTTCAATTTCAATCTCCAGGTCCTTATAGTTGCCCAGTTTTCCAAACGTTCCCACGAGCCTTCACACTGACATTGGAAGTGGTGGGAGTAAGAGGGTAAGGTATCCTCAATCCAGAGACCTGGTCTGATGCTTGCAACAGAATAGACAGCACCAAAAGCACCCTAGGTGTCAAGGGGTGGTGTCAAATTGGGTGACAGATTAAGTCTACCCCTCAAGTAGAAT
The DNA here is from genome assembly GCA_027564515.1 of Octopus rubescens. Classification (NCBI taxonomy): domain Eukaryota; kingdom Metazoa; phylum Mollusca; class Cephalopoda; order Octopoda; family Octopodidae; genus Octopus; species Octopus rubescens. Next base: position 26,493,891 of record JAOPUL010002510.1, read on the forward strand.
ATGGCAGTATTTGAACTCAGAATACTAAGAGCTGGAACAGATACTGCAAGGCATGTGGTCTGACATTCTTACATTACTGGTAATCCATCACCCTAGTTTGGTACTTTTTATTAATCCCAGGAGAACGAAAGACAAAGTAGATCTCAATTGAAAAGCAGAAGGTCTCTTGGGTGTTTCTTAACACATAAGTCATAATGCCAAGCATCAGAATAATGCGCATAAGATATTTAATTGTCTTATTTGCAGCCTATTTTAATAGTTGTGATAAAAACAATCGTCACAAATCCAAAGAATATAGGATTACCAAAGCTTCCTATAATTCTATTACGTTTGAAGCTGATATACAGGAAGCGAGTTCCTATTCAAATGTTGTATGGAAGCAGTTGTACGGGAGGCGACGTCCCACTGATATACAGTGGCTGTATGGGAAGTGGCATCCCACTATGTTGTACAGAAGTGAGCAATGAGAGTCTGGTGCCGGTGGCTCGTTAAAAGCACCCAGCACACACTGTGATGTGGTTGGCGTTAGGAAGGTCATCCAGCCATAGAAACCATGCCAAACCAGACTGGAACATTGTGCTAGCCCCCGGCTTGCCAGCTCCAGTCAAACCATCGAACCCATGCTTGCGTGGAGGATGGTCGTTAAGGGAGATGATGATGATGATGATGATGATGATGATATCTGCAAGGAATTTTGAGGTGATATCTTTTATCTTTTATCTTTTATTTGTTTCAGTCATCAAACTGTGGCCATGCTGGGGCATCGCCTTGAATTTTTAGCCAAATGAATCGAACTCCAGTACTTATTGTTTCAAGCCTGGTACTTATTCTACCGATCTCTTTTGCTGAACCGCTAAGTTACAGGGCGTAAACTAACCAACACCGGTTGTCAAGCGGTAGTGGAGGACAAACACAGACACAAGGACACACACACATAGATATATATATACATACACACACACATATATATATATATAAATACATATACAATGGGCTCCTTTCAGTTTCCGTCTACCAAATCCACTCACAAGGCTTTGGTCGGCCTGAGGCTATAGTAAAAGACACTTGCCAAAGGTCTCACGCAGTGGGACTGAACCTGAAACAATGTGGTTGGGAAGCAAGCTTCTTACCACCCAGCCACACCAATATTATAATTCAAAAAAAATAAACAGGGAGGCTATGCTAATGAAGTTATTGTAAGAGAATCAACGTGAGGTGTATATTCTGTGGAATACGGGTTGATTTAGCAGGCTCATCGCGTTCATACCTGATGAGTCTTTACTTGTCAATGTTACTGAAGCAATGTATTATTTAATATACATAATCTGATAATATACTGGTAAAGTGGAGATGAAACAATTGTAGTAATATGCAATATAGCATGTTCGCTCAATCCACTCTTGTTTACACTTTTATATAAACTCTACGGATATTTACGAATTTCTGGATGTATCTTCAGTAATACGATAGGTTTTCTCTGTAAAACCGTGCCTGTAGCCAATACATGTAGACAGGCTTTCTAAAGCAAACTACAAGGTTCATACACAAATTGAATTTATATATATATATATATATATATATATATATATATATATAACATGGGTTTTTTTCTCGCCCAGAAGACACACTATACAAAATGTAATATGCACAATAATGTCGGGATCATAACGCATGTTTGTCCCAAATTTGAAGAAAATCGAATGCAAGATGTAGGAGTTATTGACTAATATGATTTTTTTTAGCAGGTTTCCTCATCCAGGGGCCGCAGTAAATAAACATTTGAAAATGTTATCAGTCCATGTTAATTTCGGGAACATAACGCATGTGTGTTCCAAAAATTGAAGAAAATTGGATGCAAAATGTAGAAGTTATTGACTAATATGCTATTTTTGAGCAGGTTTTTCTCATCCAGGGGCCGCAGTAAATATAAATTGTAAAATGTTATTAGTCCATGTTACTTTCGTGAACATAATGCATGCGTGTTCCAAATTTGAAGAAAACCGTTTGTAAATTGTAGATGTTACGCCGCCACGGACATGTCAATTTCTGTTGTGGTAATTTGTGAATATTTAGGCGGCGGCGGCGGTGGCGGCATATCTGTCACTTTTTGATCAACCGATTATTCGGTAATGTCCGGAGAAATTTATTATTTATTTACTTTTGGTATGTATGTGTGCTTTTTGCTTTTTGGTATGTATGTGTGCGTGTGGTGGAGTGTACGTTTGGACATAAAGACAGGGATTACTTTTTTTGAATTAAAGTCGTTTTTCCTCGATCTGTGTTCAAAGTCAGAGGACATCTGAAACATCGATAACGGGACAACATTCTCCGGACCAAACTACGTAAGTGTGTCAAGTTTGGTAAAAATCGTCCGAACTTTTTTTTAAATTTCAGTTGGTTTTCCTCGAATTGTGCTCAAAGTATGTAGAACTCGGGAAAATCGATAAGCTAATAACCTTTCTCGCATGAAACTTCATAAGTGTTTCGAGTTTGGTGAAAGTCAGATGCACGGTCTTGACGTGATGCGCGACCACACACACATCCTCTGTTTTATATATATAGATTCAAGATTCATAGTAAAACTGCAATTTCCATAAAGGTTTCTCTATATTCCATCGTTATTTACAAGTATCTTAAAACCGTTCTTGGTTTTGTCCTGCTTAAAGCAACATAAAGCTGCCCATGACTAAGCTCAGGAGAAGGTAAATAATCACCCACTTCATTAAATGATTGTCGTTGTGATTTATTGATGGTCATGGCAAATGCAGGTATTACAGGAAATTGTCTTCTGATCAACAAAAGACATATTTATATCACTTATTTGAAATAATATTTGTATCACTTATTTGAAATAATAATTTTATTTGCTAACGCCATCAGAAATTATATCGTGTATTTTCCAATGCATGTTTCTGTGCATGTGTGTGTATGCGTACGTTTGTATATGTGTGTACGTACGTCTGTATGTGTGTGTACGTGTGTGTGTGTGTGTGTGTGTGTGTGTGTGTGTATGTGTGTGTGTATGTGTGTGCGTTGATATGTCTCTTACTCTATATTTATATATTTGCAATTTCCCTCACTCACTCTCACTCCCTTTGTCGTTTTACTTTCTCTGACTATCACTCACTCCCACTCCGTTTCTTGTTTTACTCTTCTTTCCCTAGCCTGACCGTCAGGACACACATAGCGTTTTATTATATTAGAGATGGCTAAAATGAATTTCATTTCCATAATTAGCCTACAAAACTACATGAGAACATCAAATTTGAAAACAATTGGAAAAAAATTAAAACATTTGAAAAGTATGAGTGAAACAGAAAAGATCCAATTCTAGTCCTTAAATAACTACAAGATTCAGTAGAGAATCGGACAAAATAACTTCTACTATTGTATCTAAGTCATTCTTGCATTTCATCGTTCACAGGCCACTGAAAATATTCTGGAATCGATTCGAATGACTACATCTCTCCCCCCTCCCCCCAATATGTTTCATCTTGCGTTGCAAAATTATGAAGTTTATGGATTGTCAGATACGAAAGAACGACGATATAAATCACTTTGTAAATATTTAGTTATGTCTCTTTAGATTTGGTGCTACGAACAGGAAAATAGAACTCAAAACATAAGTATATATAGGTTTTTTTTTTTGTATTAATAACCGACAGATGTTACAGAGTGACTCAAGAGCTGTGAGTTTCGTTCGTTGGCACTTATGTCCCTTTATGGATAAAATTGCTTTGCAGTATTTAGTTATGTCCCTTTATGGATAAAATTGCCTTGCAGTATTTAGTTATGTCACTTTATGGATAAAATTGCTTTGCAGTATTTAGTTATGTCCCTTTATGGATAAAATTGCTTTGCAGTATTTAGTTATGTCACTTTATGGATAAAATTGCTTTGCAGTATTTAGTTATGTACCTTTATGGATAAAATTGCTTTGCAGTATTTAGTTATGTCACTTTATGGATAAAATTGCTTTGCTTTATTTAGTTATGTCACTTTATGGTTTTTAAATCAACCCTGTCGTAGATTGTTATTTTATCGACCCCGAAAGGATGAAAGGTAAAGTCGACCTCCACGGAATTTGAACTGAGAACGTAAAGACAGACGAAATGCCGTTAAACATTTTACCCAGAGTACTAACGATTCTGCTAGCTCGCCGCCTTAGTGTCCACAAATAATAAGCACAAATTGAATTGAAGGGACTCGATAATCGTACCAGACTTTACCTTTTATCCTTATGACGTCGATAAAATAAGTTATCAGTCAACCACTGAAATTTAAAATGATCATATGCAACTCTGTCCTTCTTAGAAATCATTATTGTTTGCAAAAATAAGAAAGCGGGGATGGGAAAGTGGAGAAGAGGAGTATAAAACTGGAGGTACCCTAGTATGGTAGCAGTCTTATTATTAAAAGCAGTAAAACCAATGAAAGAATAAAAGGCATAGAACTTACCGTGGATCTCTCAGTTGCAGAAATCCCATAATATAAGTTCCGATCATAAATCCCAGCATCTGTTGATAGATAAAAATGTATTTCTTTTAGGGTGTTATTACTTTTAGATCTTAACAAAAAACCCGATTTTGACAATATTTACCAACACTAAACCAGAACGGTGGTTTCCAACGAAACTTGTGATGGTCTGCGTCGACATATAATTGTTTCAAATTTTAGCACAAGGCCAGCAATTTTAAGGGGAAGGGTGAGTCGATTACACCGACACCATAAATTGGTTCTGTTTCAATATTTACCAACATTAAAACAAAACCAGTTAATGGTGTCAATGTAATCGAAGAAAGCTCCGGGATGATAGTAACATTGATCGTCAAAGCAGTCTATCGTGGACCAACAACCACTTTGAAGGGTATGCGTTTACAATCCAGAAACAGGAAATATCAACCAAGTACCTGATGCACAAAAGGGACAGAGATACAGGAAAAGCACCAAAATGTGATAACCGATGTAGACGTTGAGGACTTAACACCGAAGATATCAGCCACATGATAAGCAGTTGTCCGAAAATGTCATCACGGTATTATCTACTGATGAGATCTGATGTAGCTAAGACACTGTATAAGGAGATCCGTCAGAAGGATAACCCTGAGGCCAAAGAAATAAGAACCCACAATGTGGTGGAGTCCATAGCCATTCATAATAAGAAGGAGTACTGGGACAGAGAAGAGAAAATTTGTACAGTTATGAAAATAAGCTGCCCAGTGAAAAAGAAAACACCTACGCTGAACTATTGAGAAATTTAGTTACTCTACCTAAATTACAAGTTTAGATTTACACCTGTAATTATTGGGGCACTGGGATAGGTAATGCACTGTCTAAGTACCAATCTTGAGAAATTAAGCTTCACAAAACCAGAAAGGAGAAAATTGATTCGAAGACTACAGATCCAAGCCATCACTTTAAATGTAAAATTCTGTACAACTTTCCAGAAGTTTATAATTTAAGCATATATGCACATGTCCAGACATGTAACTATTTGCATGAAAATACATACATTAAACGAAAAACAGATCTGCACATGCACTGACTCCAAATACTGCACATATACATACGTACTTGCAAAAATACCCTGTTGATGTTGTTGAAATTCCAATGAAGGAGCCTTGCATCTAGTTTAGAATTCGGCTCTTTCTCTATTGGCAAGAAATCTTGAAATAAAACTGAATAATAACATACATACATACATACATACATGCATTTTTATATAGATGCGTATATACACAAATATACATAAAAACAAATATA
>JAOPUL010002510.1:26501381-26516800 GCA_027564515.1 Octopus rubescens
GTTTGTATATGGATCATATTGAAATGTAGTTTATTGCAGGCGAGTCTATTGTGAGGATCATCTCAATAAATTTGGCCAATACTATGTCTGTTTTACAATGAATCCCGTTATACAGGGTGAGATGTAAGGTTTTTTCCATCTTGCAATAATGTCTCATCTATTTCTACAAGTAGATGAGAGAGCAGAGAGTAAATATTATTAAAGTCGAGAGCAACAACTTCTGAACGGCTGAGCGGAATGCATTCATTTTGTTTTCATACATTTATATATTATCAAAATTGTTTTCTGTATTTTTTTATAAAGCCAAATCAATTGGAGGGGAAACTTATATTACCACAGGATAACGTTTCCTTGTATTACGAATGACTCTATTATTAGTAGTATTGAAGGCAGCGGGCTGGCAGAATCGCTAACACGCCGGACAAAATGCTTAGCTGCATTTCTTCTGGTTTTACGTTCTGAGTTCAAATTCCGCCAAAGTTGAATTTGTCATTCATCTTTCAGGGGCGATAAAATAAATTACCAATCATTTACTGGGGTCGATTTTATCGACCAGCCCTTTTCCCAAAATTGCTAGTCTTGTGCCAATAATAGAAAAAAATAGGTAGCAAGCTGGCAGAATCGTTAGCGCACCAGCCAAAATGCTTTGCCGCATTTCATCCACTTTACGTTCTGAGATCAAATTCCGCCAAGGTTGACTTTGCTTTTCATCCTTTCGGAATCGATAAAACAAAGTAGCAGTCAAGTACTGGGGGTCGATGTAATCGACTTTCCCCTTCCTCTCAAAATTGTTGGCCTTGTGCCAAAATTAGAAAGAATTATTAGTATAGTAGCATTGTATACTTGAAGCTTCTCCATTGGTTGGTTCTGAGATGTTAAAGTTGTACGTAGTGTGGGCACAGCGCATTTTCTTTTGGGTGCAAGAACACTATGCGAGCTTTTGTCCAGTACTTATAGCAAAGAAGACCTCGGAATGTTAAACTCGGAGTGTTAACGAAGTGAATTTCATGTTTAGGATTATGGATAATATATCAAATAAAAGGCTAGAAAGAGCAGTCGCAGTTCGTAGTAAGAAAGACATTATCGAGTTTGTTTCATGTGGGAAGAACAATAATCTTCCATTCATAAACGTGTCTGTAGGATCATATAGAAATGTGGCTTGTTGAACACGTGCAGGACGGCTGTAGCATTGTAGTTTGTAATTGCATGTTCTGGTTGCTTTTGTTCGTGTTGTCTGTCTTTCCATTAACCGGGTTTAACGTCCTATGAGTGAAATTTAGATGAGACACAAAATGAGGATGAGAGTGTTAGATTTAAGTGTGGCTGAATGAAATTATTCCAGTTTTCTTTCCTTTAGGCAGCCATTTATCAAATCATCTTTTACTTCTTTCCTCCTTTTTCATTAACAATTTTGAATTAACTTTGTTAATGAAATAGCAGCATTTAATCGAATCCTTCTTTAATATTAACAAAAAATCAACGAACGCCCTTAAGCCATTACACACACACACACACGTATTTGGCAGAAAACTAAAAAGTAAAATATATTCAAACCTTGCAGAAAATAGTACAAAAATAGTACAAAAAGATGTATTATTCATAATTTCAAATAAATTTTGTAGTATTTTGTTTACTAAAATATTAGCGGCAAGATGCTTAGCGATATTTCTTACAAATCTTTACGTTCAGAGTTCAAATCTCGCCGGGGAGAACTTTGCCTTTTATCCTTTCTGGGGTCGATAAAATTAGTACCAGTCGAGCACTGGGGGTCCATATAATCCCTACAAAATTTCAGGCCTCGTGCCCATAGTAGAAAGAATTATTATTGTTGTTGTTATTCCGCCGAGGTCGACTTTGCCTTTCATTCTTTCGAGGCCGATGAAATAAGTACCATTTGAACACTAGAGTCAATGTAATCGACTATCTCTCTTCCCCTCTTTTAATTTTTATCTCTCTTTTAATTTCAGGCCTTGTGCTTATAGTAGAAAGGATTATTATTATTATTGTTAAAGACAGCGAGCTGGCAGAATCGTTAGCACACCGGGAAAAATGCTTAGCGGCATTTCTTCCGACTTTACGTTCTAAGTTCAAATGCCGCCGGGGTCGACTTTGCCTCTCATCCTTCAGTGGCCTTTAAAGTGAGTACCAGTTTCGAACTGGGGTCCATAAAATCGACTATTCCCCTCCCCCCAAAAATTCAGGCCCTTGTGCCCAGTATAGAATGGATTATTATATATTTTTCGTTTGATTTCCATTTTATTTCATCTTCCATCCTGGTCTCAACCAGAGGCCTAATGGACGTATATATTAGATGGAGAGAAACACCTCCTGAGAAGGTGAGCGGTTGATGTCATCACAATATTTTGAACATCCTAAATTGTTGGTTTCCCTGGGATTTGGTCAAACTATTTGTCGGTACCTATCATTTCCTGGGCATATAACAACAGGATGGTTTTGTTTTTTAATTGCCACATTTTAGATATCTCATTATCAAGGTAATTGTATTCGGTTAAATTTTCAAATTCATTTCTTGAAATATCTCTATCAGTTGGCCCCGTCATATCAATAAACATGCATGTATTTTGCCTTAGATTTTTTATGACGATGTCTGGCGGGTTAGCTTATATTTGCCTGTCTGTATGTATCTTATAATCCCATATGATGGTAACATCCTCGCTCTAAATGACTGGCTTTGGATGGTGTTCATCCTAGTTCATATGATGCGGGATATCATACTAACGGAATATGGTCTAGTGCAAGTAATGTTCAACTCGATCATTCCTGGTTTTATGTTATGTACGGGCAAGGATAATGTGGTCAATGCTCTCAAGTTTTTCACTGTAGAGTTTACACTTTGTGTCTTCCCCATTGTGCGTGATATTAGCTTGTTAGCCCTAGATAAAGAGATCCTGATATTGTGCCACTAGGACAAATCCTGTTTCGGCTTTCAAATTGGTGCTGCCACATATCGGTTATTCTCATTTCTACATCAGTCTCTCCAGCTCGTTTAGGCCGTTACCGATGGAATGGTCTTTCTTTTCACAGTCTCGACCTTTCCTTTAAACTTTCCTGTTAGGCTTTTGTCTTAAACAGTTTTGCTGACTTAGCGGGTGGTATGTCCTCATTATCATCATTATAAACAGAGAGAGGATACGCCCTCGTATGTATTCATATGACTCCTTTGAGACTGAGTGCAGTTTCTTACACTGTTCGTGTTGTCTTACCATCTGTATTATCAAGTCGGAGTTACTTTGGATGTATATTTGGAGTGCTATTGTGGTAGTTTTAAATGACGTTTCAAGCCGGATAAGAACTCTACCGCCCTCCTTTCATGGGGGATAGAGTCTATAGACGTTTTATTTTGAGCGTTACATCCTGTTTAATGTCAGTGGTGTCCTGGTCTTTATCTCGTTTTGTTGGATTTCACTCAAATTCCATTGATGATATTTAGGTAACGCAAGGAAGTATATAGCTGCAATTCTATTCTGAGAGTGCAGTTCAGTATTCAGGACCATTCCGACACGTCTATAATATACTTTCCTGATTATCACTTTCATTGACCCATGCTGAATCCCTTTCCCTTCGTTTACCCCAAGATACTGATAAAAGCCTTCTTGACCCAGATCCTGTATCATTATCAAGTTGGAATGAGGTATTAGCTGTCAGTTTACAGCGTTGAAATGTAATTTTTCCACATTTATTTAAGCCATGTTCTATATTGATGTCATTCCTGAAATTTATCAAAGCTATCAATAGAACTTTCAGATCCATGTCATCTTATGCCTATAATTTCAGATCATCCATCTGGAACAAGTGTGTGCTGATCTTATCAAACATTTTGTACCAGTTATTTGTTTTTTCAACTTGTGGTACAAGGGTATGAGAGACAGAAAGAAGACAAGAAGGGAGAATGTATCGCCCTGGAATATTCTCTGACACAGTCAAGCTTTTCAGAAAGAAATTCGTGTTCCCCATTCCCATAATATGTTTTAGAAAATCTGTTACCAAAGGAGAGATCATGTATATATTTAGTGCCTTTAAGAGCCAGTTATGTGCGACACTGTCAAATGCCTTACAATAGTCAATTCGTGCTGTGCTAAGATTTCGTTTTTTCGATGAACAATTTTCGATTATGATACTATTTATTAATAACTGGTCTTTTCAGTCACATGAGTTGTGTTTTTTTTTCACCCTTTTTGAAGTTTTGATATTGGTACATCTTTTCGGTGAGGATGGATGTAAGTATTTTATACATAGTTGTCAAACAAGTGATCGACCTGTACTTTTTTGCCCGTTTATGGAGGATACTTCTTCTTCTAGGGACAAGTCGCAGTGGTCTGTCCTACGAGTTTTACTGTCTAAACGTAGATTTGTTCGCCGGAATTTTGCAGATGTGTTATTATTCTTATCATTCTTATCGTTGCTGTTGTTGTTGATATCATTTATTATTATTATTATTATTATTATTATTATTGTTGTTGTTGTTGTTGTTGTTGTTGTTGTTGTTGTTGTTTTGGCACAGGTTCGATCTTATTCCTGGTAAGATTTTGTGGGTAGCGAGTTACTACCTGTAACCTTAGGTATCGACATGATTTCCGTAAGCTTTCAAGTGCTTAGAACCCTCCTGAAAATTTTTCCTGTCTCCAAGAGGCAAGCTTTCTGTAGGGATTCCAGGGGACACTGTATTCCAATTTCCTTCAACCATTTGTCTATAGCTGGCAGAGTCGTTAGCGCGCCGGGAGAAATGCTTGGCGGCAATTCTCCCGACTTTACGTTCTGAGTTCAAATGCCGCCGGGGTCGACTTTGCCTTTCATCCTTCAGAGTAGTACCAGTAACGAAGTGAGTACCAGTGAGTACCAGTTACGAACTGGGGTCGATAAAATCGACTACACCCCCTCCCTCAAAATTCCAGGCCTTCGTGACCAGTATAGAATGGAATACTTAGTAACTGATAGGGCACTGAGCTGGCAGAATCGTTAGTATGCAGGATAAAAGGCTTAATGACATTTTGTCCATCTTTACGTTCGGAGTTCAAATCCCGCAGCGGTCGAATTTGCCTTTCATTCTTTCGGGGGTCTATAAAATAAGTATCTGTTGAAAACTGGGTTCGATTTAATTGACATACCGCTTGCTCCAAAATTGCAGGCCTTGTGCCAAAATGTGAAAAAAATATTTAGCAACTGATATATTTTTTTGTTTTGAACTTACAATACCAAAACATCCTCTATAGTATATAAAAGAGACAAATGTTCGCTAGATGCGAAAAAAACTGATATTTCGTAAATAGAGACCATTTTCTGATTCGAAAAGACTTTGAAATTTCAGACCCATTCATGTGAGAGTTTAGAGGAGAACGAGCGAGAGATGGAGACTCAGGCGAGGAGAAACAGAGTGAGAATTAGGGGAGTGTTAATGGGGAGTAAGGAAACTGAAAGATTACAGGGTATTTGTAGATTTACTAGTAGTAGTAGTAGTAGTAGTAGTAGTAGTAGTAGTAGTAGTAGTAGTAGTAGTAGTAGTAGTAGTAGTAGTAGTAGTTGCAATTTTAATATTCTCTTCTCTACTGATTTTTGAACTCCACTTGACAGAAACATCAGAAGTAACGTAACCCCTGGGCATGTAGTAACGAGAGTTTTCTGTTCGATACCGTTTAGTGTTTTAGGTTTCTTTTTCTCCATAAACACACTCGAGAGCATCCTCAGAATGACTTTATGCTCTTCGGGGGGAATTGTATATCCATATAAAATGTATTGGACAACATATCGTTCTTGGTTGCTTTCACGCTTGCCACCTCTCCACACTATAACGGAAACGTGCAAATTTGCCAATGTCCTTTACACGGCCTAAAACAAAGATTCTGTTGCGAGCCACTCGGCAAATGTGTAACGCATCTACTCGATCCAATCTTTCGTCTCGTTCTCTATTTTGAATATCGTTATGTATACAGTTGTGTGGTTCTGCTTAAGCAGACGGAGAATTATTGTTCGATATATTGGCAAGAGCGGTCTGCAATTACTTTTTAGTAGATATGGGAAATGATGTTGTGGCTTGGAAGACAGATATATAAGCTACTTTCTTTTTGCTCACTTTTCAATAAGGGACTGAATTATGGAGGTGATTTCCTTTGTCACTTTACTCTTTCAGGCAGACTTTTTCTTCGCCTTTTAATTCATATGGGGGGGGGTCCATCCATTGGACGTTGCAGCAGCAAATACAATAAGGCTGGAACTGCTTTCCACCGTGCTCTAATCGAAAAATGTTCTCACTTTTCCCTTGACAAAACGCGTGTGCACCAGGGATTCCCCCTTGTTGTTGTTATCGTTAATGATTTCGTTGAAATTGCTCAAAAGGAAAAACATTTTTTTGTTTTTTTCTTTACCACGAAACCATTTTTTCGTTGTGGTACCTATTCAACTGAGAATTGTAACTCTTTTGTTTTGTATTTTTTCTGTTTACTATTCATACATTAAAGAAGAAGAAGACAATGGCATATTAGATGAAATGTGTCACGTCAGAAAAAAGAGAGGAATTGGAATGACTGTCGAGGAACTAAAGTAGTGAGTAACGGCAGAAGGTGCCAAAACCGAAAGTACAAATACAGAACTAACCAATATGAGTAACATCGCGTTTTCTAATCAAACCAGAAACGTGTAGTTGATATTCTTGAAGGAAATAAGAGAAGTTATAACATAACAGGTGGTGAAAAAACAAGTTATTTTGGGGGATATGTTTGAGAAAAACAATGCGAAACAGTAATACATTGGAAACAGCAAGTGGAATATTCAAAACAAGACGCAGAAATATGTTATTATAACGAAAGCAAATAATCGAACGCAATTTTTTTAAAAAGGGCAGGAACGTGGGAAGCTATTGGACCAGCTTTTGTCGAAGAAGCTTATAAACTCTACCTGAAAGTTCTTAGTTTGCATGAAACACTGTTGTGCATGTTAAAGAGGAATGTACTACTTTGGTTAACAAAAGGATGGACTTGTCTGATACTGGAAAAGAAATTGAAAATTACAGAGCAAACGCAAGTACATTTTTTTTTATATAGAAACTCTTAAAAGAGATAATTTCAGAAGGAATATGAACATCAGAAACACGTAATACCCGATGAACAAAATAGCTTTTCGAAAAAAGCAAAAGAACGAAGAACCAATTAACGATGAAGAAAGACATACTGAAGTGTTGTTGAAAGAAATGGACAAATAAAAACATCGCGTGTATCGATTAAAAAAAATTGTATAACCTGATCCAGACTCGTGGATCAAATGGTGTTTAGAACTTGAAAATCTCGAAAAAAGTTATCTTTATATGAACGTTGGTAAGAGTAATGAGACTCTTGAGAATAGATTAAGCAGCATTTGGAGGTTAAAAATGTGCAGATATCACAAAATCTTTCAAGAGGACTGGTACTCTCATATTTTGTTTGTAATCGCACTCATCCCCTAATTGATTATACTCAGTAAAATTAACGAAAAATGCTCATTGGGAAAGAATGGGGTAGTAGTGAATTATCCCCTATTTACATATGATTTAAATATTTAAGGCAACGACAAGATTTAACTGGATTCGTTAATGTAAACTCTACGAACATTTAGTAGGGGAAATTCCTTAAAAAGCGCTGAAATAGATCAGATGATCAGAATATAAAATTGTTAAATGTAGAAGGATTTAACTATCTTGAAATACTGGAAAGTGATAAAATCGAAATTATACAAGGAAAGGAAGTTCTCAGAAACAAATACTTACTTAGAATGAAGAACATTTTAAAATTCAATTTAAAATCGGGAAATATCATGCAAAGAATCGAATTTAGGTCAGTATGAGTAATAAAGTAAGAAGCAGGATTCTTCTTTACTATGACAATATATTCATAAAACGCTCGATATATTAGTGCAAGAGATCCTGGGATATTTGTGTTTCGGGATGTTGTCTATCATCAGCAAGAAGTATCCGGATTTTTTTAGCTTAAACAAACCACTAGTTTTGTTTATAATTTCAGCGGAAAAAACTCTTATCTGATCAGTACTGGTATCTGCCAATCAATAATAAATCGTTATTTGCAACATGAATGGGGGTAGGACAAAATGAAAGATATCAATAGGAAAATAAGGAAGCGGTTCACAATGCAAAGAACTATGTAGTGTTAGTCAAATGTAGAGCAGTTGGTTATACTATAAAAGAACAAAAAAGGGTTAAAGACTGTTCAGTGTTTTACAAAAAGACAAAAGTGATAACGGATGACAAGTACAGCTGCCACTAATTAAAGAAATGATTAGGAAAAGGTCCTAAGGATAACTTGTATCAAGAGAATGATAGATTAACAGGATTGTTCACGCAAATACAGAATGTGCAATGATTCAGATATTCACATTGTCTGCCAATTTTCAGAGGTAGCTCAGAATATATTATTAAAAAGTATGATCATGATAAGATTCATTGGAAAGTTTTGCAACAGATTCGGTTTTGCATGCAAGGTAATGAACTATTACCATTTCGTAGGAATAAAAATAGAAGGCTCCGAAAAAATAAAGTGAGACTATGGGAGGTTTCTATACATACCGAAAGAAAAGAACACAACCAGCTGGATATTGTAATCATTGATAAGAACACGAAATGGTGTGGTGTAATATACGTTGCATTCCCATTTCATAACAGAGTGTAGAAAAAAGGAATAGCGGTACTGTATTATACTAACTTCAAATATGAAATCAAATGCAGAAGCAAAAGAGTTAACAAAGTCATAACCCTACCAGTTATTATTGAGGACTTGAGAACAGAGGCGAAGAAATTGCGAGCAAATTTGGCAAACTAGTCCTTGATCTGCGAGTGAGTGCAGTACTGAAATCTGGCTTAATTGGTTCGGAAAATCCTTGATACCATGCCAATATAAGAATAGGTATAGAGAGTAGAAAAATATTTTATATCAAAGGCAAAAATAAATGCACCTCATTCTAAACCGCAAGCTGTAGTTCGATAGGAAGCACAATTAAAAGAGCCATAATAATAACCCTTTCAATTATAGGTACAAGGCCTGGAATTTTGCAGGAGGGGGCTTGTTGACATCGACTCCACTGTTCATCTGGTACTTAAATGTATTGATCCCGAAAAAGATGAAAGGCAAATATAACGGCGGCCGAATTTGAACTCAGAAAGCAAAGACGGTCGAAAATGCCATTAAGCATTTTTGTCCGGTGTTCTAACGAGGCTGTCAGGTGGTCACCTTAAAAAAAAAATCATTTCTACCGTAGACATAAGGCAAAGGAAAACTGCCTTACCTGCCCGCTTAAAGGAGGGCGGTGGGGCAATCATTGGTAAGGACTCGGCCGATAGATGGATCCAATAATAATATTTAGTTGTAATTTTGGCACATGGATGGCAATATTAAGAGGAGGGAGAAGTCAATTACATCGACGTCAGTACTTGACTGGTATTTCATTTTATAGAACTCGAAAGGATGAAAAGTAAAGTTGACCTGAGTGGTATTTAGACTCATAACGTAAAGTGCTGCAAGAAATGCCGCAAAGCATTTTGTCCGACACGCTAACGATTCTGCCAAACCAAAATCCTAATGCCTAGTTGGAAAACACTTATTTTCTGTAACAACCAGCACTTAGCCCAGGTAACAATCAAAAGAGGTATCTTCCAGGGAGATTCTTGTCCACCGTTGTTATTTGTTATAGCCTTGATCCCACTGTCTGTAGTTCTACGCAAAGTCAATGCGCACTACGGGCTGAGGGAGAATGGACCTTGTCTCAACCACCTTCTCTCCATGGGTGATTTAAAATTGTTTACCAAAACAGAGCCTGAAATAGAGAGGCTGGTTGAGACTATAGATGAGCAGCCAGGATATAGGAATGACATACGTGATCTCAAAGTGTGAATTGCTCACTTTGAAACGAGGGAAAAGAGCAGAATGTAAGGGCCTATAACTGCGAAACAGAGAGCGAATGACAGTCCCGGTTGATGATAGGTACAAGTAACTTAGGATCCTGGAGCTGGGCAATATCTTGCACAGAGAAATGAAAGACAAGGTCACCACTACGTATTTGAAGTGCCTCAAACTTCTCTTGAAGTCAAAACTCATTGCAAGTAACCTTGTGATTGCCATCAAATTATGGGCTGTTACTGTAGTTCGCTATTGTGCACCCATTCTGAAATGGACACGAACGGAGATTGACCAATTCGATCAAACGACGATGACGAGGCATGGTACCCTCCACTCTAAGGCGAACGTACACAGGTTGTACACGAAGCGGTGTAAAGGTAGAAGTGGCCTGATTAGCGTACAGGAGTACATCGACAGTCAAAGAAGAACCATGGCAGAGTATTTGGTAAACAGCGAACAAGACCTGCTACAGTATGCTGCTAATGGAGAAAGGTTTACCATCGATGGAGTTGAGAGAACTAATGAATTCTGATCGCAAATAGCAACGAGAGAGAAGAAACTCTACTCCGCATGGAATTACATGGTCAGTTCCACCGTGAAACTAACAACTTAAAAGATCAGGAAGTATCATGGAGGTAGCTCAGAAAGGGTGGGGCTAAAAAGAAGACCAGAAGACCAACACATTTCTGCAGAATGTGTAGGAAAAAGTTCGAAATCGTGACTCACATTGTTAGTGCTTGTGAAAGTCTTGAACAGAAAGAGTACAAGCGCAGACACAACAAAGTAACCCAAAACTTTCACTGGCTATTATGACGGAAGTATGGATACGAGGTAACGGGTGCTTGGTACCAACATACACCGGAAATGGTAATGGACGAAAACGGGATGGCAAAGATCCTGGGGGACTTTGACTTCAAGACAGACAAAGTGCTAGGTCACCGAAGCTCGGATATAGTAACCCTTATGTAGGACAGACGAAAGTGCTTAATAATCGACGTGACAGTGCCAGGAGATCAACATATTATCATGAAAGAGAGAGAAAAGATTGACAAATATGGAAACCTTAGCATTGAGATCGCCAGGATGTGGCAGCTACGGGAGTCAAACATAAAGTTTGTTCCTGTTCAATCTAGATGTATTCCAAAATTCGGCTTTGCTTGGAACTGATCGCATACTGCATACATTACTGTCTATCTGAGGTCCTTTTTGCGACACAATAACTTATATATAACATCACAGTATTGGCTGTGCGACATCTTCACTAATAATAACAATTTCCGCATCAAGAATCAGTACCACGTGTATTCCTCCCCACCACCTCTATTTCCTCAAAAAGACTCCTTCTATTTGATTGAGACAGTTTATTCTGTTCAAATTCTTTGCATCTAGCTTCATATGTTTTCAATTTGGCCTTTAACGCTGTCACCCTTTGTGACAATTCATCATGTACTGTTTGCTTTCCCCTCTCTTCTAACCGGTACTGTCCTTTCAATTTCCTGATTACTAGCTCTTTCGTGAGCTCTCATCTCATTATCCTTTTCAATTGCCCCAGTTCTTTCTGAAAGTAAAGTATTTTGGAGAGAACTGTGGAACAGGCCAATGAGACATAAATAAAGTGCAGAGTGGCTAACACAGGTTGAAGGATACCTTGCAACTATGCCAAGGCAAAATGACGTCAGAATTAGTCTATATGCAGTCAGACTGGAGTTTAAAAAATAGCAAATTGGAAAGGACCTGGCGCGGATGGAGTTGTATGAAAGGATCGCTGCACAACTGGATGAATGCTTGCAGTAGGTTCACGTCCATACCTGGATGAGCGGTGGACGAACGTTGTTATGTCTCAAGTCCACTTGAAAGATAAATCTTCGACCTATAACCTGTTTACCACTTATGTGGAAGCTTATGAACGGTGACTTGGCGGAAAAGCTATGTAATTATCTAGAAAGTAAGAATCTACTTCCAGAAGAGAGGAAAGGATGCAAGAAATAAAACAGGGCAACAAAAGAGCTTAGTTGATAAAATGATAAATAGGAATTGTAGACGCAGATTGACAGGACTGAATGTAGAATGGTTAGATTACAAAAAAGCATATTACATGGTACCACACATTAGGATAAGTAAAACAATGAGCATGTTTGGATTAGCAGATAATATGGAGAAAATTATTAATGAAAGTATGAAACATTGGAATGCTCAATTAATTGGAGGAAAACAAAGACTTGGGAAAGTGAACATCAGACGTGGAATATTTCAAGGTTATAGCTTATCCCCATTGCTATTTGTATTGGCCATGATATCGCTGAGTTTGATATTGCAAAATCTCAAAACACCTTACGATTTGGGAAAAGGATATGGTCTGATAATTCATCTCCATTTTTATGGATGATATAAAGATTTATGCGAAAACTGAGAAACAGCTTGAAAGTCTACTACATACTGTTCGCATTTTCTCAAATGATTTAAGTATGGAGTTGGGGATCGAAAAGTGCGCTATTTTTAAAAATGAAACGAGGTAGATTTGAAGGAAGCCAGGGAATTGAAATTCCAGATGGGCGAACAATGTAAGCAGTCGAGAAAGGACAGTGGTACAAGTACTTGGGGATACTGGAAGCAGATGAAATAAAACATTAAGAAATGAAACAAATAAACAGTAAGGAGTATACAAGGCGAGTGAGAAAATAGCTACAATCAAAGCTGAATGTAAGGAATGTCATCGAAGCAATAAATACGGGAGCAATACCCGCAATCAGATATGGAGTAGGAATTGTAAACTGGACCAACAAAGACATACAGAAACTTGACAAAAAATCCGAAAGCTGTTGACAATGTATGGAGCTCATCATCAGAAAGCTGATACCGACCGGCTGTACTTAAAGAGAAACCAGGGTGGAAGATGCCTAATTGCTATGGAAAAGTGATTACAGATGGAAAGAAAAAGCCTACTAGAATATTTACCGAACATCACAGATAAATTACTAAAGACTGTGAATAAGGAGCAGGTGATCAGGTGTGGAACAGGAAAAAAGGACAAGAATGAAATAAAATTCAATGAGAGAATGTTAAACAGATTCAAGAGAAACCTTTGCATGGTCAGTTTTGGAAAGCCACTGATGATGTATGTGGAACAAAATCCTGGTCTTGGCTAAAACAAGGGGGCAATTAAAAGAAGAAACAGAGGGCCTAATTATAGCAGCTCAAGATCAAGCAATAAAAACAAACAACTTGAGAAAATATGTGTATGGGGAGAAGGTGTCAGAAAAATGTAGTCTGTGGAATTTGGAAGGAGACAATGGCATACATTGTTGCAGAATGTCCCAAGTTGGCACAAGGAGAATATAAAAAATGGAGGCATGACCAAGTTGCGAAAGTTTTGCACTGGAAGCTTTGTCAGAAATGGGGATTTGAAGCAGGCGGTACATTGTATGTTCATCGGGTCGGAAGAGTGCTGGAGACGGAGAAAAGCAAAATTTTAGGGGATTTTCCTATTTAAACGGATAGGAAGCTAGAAAATAATAGAACAAGCATAACGATAATAGACAAGGAAAAGCGAAGTTGCTTACTAATTGATCCATCGTGCCCATTTGATTCCAAGATTGAAAAACAAAATATATAATCCATTAACATTAGAAATTGCAAGAATTTGAAGTATGAAAACTAAAGTTTGTGTCAGTAATAATTGGTGCATTGAGAACTGTAAGTAAAGATATAGACAAATGGTTGAATGAGATTGGATTAGAGTGACCTGTAGAGCTTCTACAGGAAGTTTGCCTCTTAGGGACAGGAAAGATTATCAGGAGGGTTTTAAGTACTTGAAAGACTATTCAAAGTATATGGATACCTAAGATTACAGGTATTAACCCGCTACCCACACAAATCCTACCAGGAATAAGAACGAACCTGAGTCAAATCAATAATAATACTAATATACAGCTAAATAATAATAATAATAATAATAATAATAATAATAATAATAATAATAATAATAATAATAATAATAATAACAGATATAAGATATTCTGAGAACAGTCAATTCACTCACATACACAAATACCAAACAAAACAAAAAAAATTAAAAAATACGTATAAAATACCCACATCCCGAAAAAATATATTATCAATAGATTACGAAATCTTATAAGCACAAATAAAAGAGAAATAATTATATAATTCCCCCTTCACTCAGAATAAAAGATGGACGTTATAGATTTTTCGATATAACAAAAGTTACACAAAATAACTCAACCGTAACCGATGTACTAGAGCTAGACAGAAAAAAAAATGTTTAGAATCTATTCTGTAAATGATATAAAATATATTAGATTTACTCTTATACATACATATCTTACAGTTCTCCTCTCTATCAGATTTTTGAAATTGCGTAAAATATTCTTGTACAATTTGCTGATATTATATTCGTATAATAACTTCCCTTGCTCTACTCTTCTCTCAAAATGTGTGAATGCAGATCCAATACAGCCAACGAAATATAACTATTCCTGCTATCTTTTTGCTGCTTGGAGCAACAGGACATAAAAATAACAAAAACAAAAACTGAATATATAAATAACAAAAATGAGAAAAAAAAACCACATAAAACATCGCTTGCATTCACGTCCGATAATTTAATTAACTTCCACACAGCATCGTCGTCTTCTCTCGTTGTTCATTTCCTGACTTCTTGTACTTCATAATCCTCATCATCGTCGTCGTCATCCCCTGCATCATCATCATCATCATTATCATCAGTATCATCATGATCATCATCATCATCATCCTCAGTATCATCATCGTCGTCATCAACATGATCATGATGATCATGATCATCATGATCATGACTACCTCCTCCTCCTCCTCCTTCTTTTTTTCTTCTTCTTTTTCTTCTTTTTCTTCTTTTTCTTCTCATTCTTCTTCTTCTTCTTCTTCTTCTTCTTCTTCTTCTCATTCTTCTTCTTCTTCTCCTCCTTTTTCTTTTTTTTCTTCTTTTTCTTCTTTTTTCTTCTTCTCCTCCTCCTTCTTCGTTTCTTCTTCTTCTTCATCCCCTTTTTCTTTTTCTTCTTCTTTTTCTTCTTCTTCTCCTTCCTTTTCTCTCCTCCTCCTCATCTCTCTTTCTTCTTCTTCTTCTTCTTCTTCTTCTTCTTCTTCTTCTTCTTCTTCTTCTTCTTCTCATCATCATCTCTTCTTTTCGCTCCTCCTCTTTCTCCTGCTTCTCCTCCCCTCCTCCTCCTCCTTTTCATCAACGTCTCTTCCTCTTCTTTCTCCGCCCCTTCCCTACTTCATCGTCATCTCTTCTTTTCCCTCTTCATCCTCCTCTTCATTGTCTTCATTATTTTTGTTGCCATCATCATCATCATCATCATCCTTCTCATCATCATCATCATCATCGTCATCAACATCATCATTACCAACACCACTGTATTACAATCATTCCTTTTGTCATTTCTCTTGTGATGTAGTAGTAGTAGTAGTAGTAGTAGTAGTAGTAGTAGTAGTAGTAGTAGTAGTAGTAGAAGTAGTAGTAGTAGTAGT
>JAOPUL010002510.1:27344573-27355728 GCA_027564515.1 Octopus rubescens
AAAGTGAACGATAGAATAAGTACAAGGCTTGAAAAAAATAAGTACTGGGGTCGATTCATTCGACTAAAACTTCAAGGTGGTGCCCCTGTACGGCCGCAGTCTGATGACTGAAACAAGTAAAAGATAAAAGATGTATGTGCATATATGTATAATGTATGTATGTGTGTATGTATATATATATATATATATATATTTGTCTTCCTTCGTCTCATTAAACTTTGCTAGAAGAAATTAGATAATATGTCTGCATTTGTTGCGAAGTTCAGACCTATGATTTAAACAACTTTTAGGCGTCGTAAATTTATATGAAATGAAAAATCTTTTTCGTGATACAGAGGCTGCACATCTTGGAGCTATTGGTGTATGCTTTTGTTTCGGTTTCCTTGTCTTTCAATTTCCATATATTATAGTTTGAAAGGGCCATGACGTTTCTCGTTTCTTCGTCTTGGAAAGATGAAGTATTATTGTAATATTAGAATTTCAATTTTCTCCCCAAGATTAATAGTTTTGAATAACGAAACTAGACAATTTATCATAGACGTTGAAGAACATCCCAATACTAACAATCTATCATTACACGAAGTTGTCAAACGGAGGAAATAGAATATTATTTCTACGATACCAACGGAAAGGAGTTACCAACCCTAAATAGTTTCGATATAAGAACATGTAATCGGATACCACGCACTAATGAGCGTGAAAAAAGTCCCTCTAATTGTGAACTATTGGAAACGACTATGAAAGTAAAAATGTTTAAGTATCATTTAGTGTTGTCTAACATAAACTAAATCCCAGCATTATAAACGTTAAAAGATATACACTTTCTGATAAATTTTAAAATTCTGTATGAATTAGATTCGGACATATATACCAAACTTCTTTATAAGTCTTCCTGATTTTTGCTCAAAGCCAAATAATTTGTTGAGAGAGAGACAAGTCGACTGCATCCACTCCATTTCTTTACTAGACATATTTCATCGACCCCGAAATGATGAAAAAGCATAGTCGACCGCAGTGGAACTTGAACTCAGAACGAAATGAGACGGAAGAATTACCACTAAGCATTTTGACCAACGTGCTAACGACTCTCGCAGTTCACCGCTTTAAACTTCTACATAATAATACCAAACAATATCACACAAAACTATTGGAAAGCCAATAATGATGGCAAAAGGAAGCCAAAGATATTAAAACGAAATTAAAACTAGACGTACGTATATAACGTTTAGCCAAGTGAGAAGCTTGTACCACGTCGAACGATTACAAAGAGAACTCCAATTTCAGTCCAAAAGGTAGATTAACCAACGAAGCCAAGAATGAAATTAGATTAGTAAATGCATTTTCCATATTATATTGTCAAAATCCGGAAAGCTCCAAATTTCGTGAATCAATGGATTATAGCACCAGCATAGTTCAGCAGTATTGGCAACGAAAGTAATTGTAAGCTTACTAATTCAATATTTTGAGTGTTACCCTTCCAATTCCAAAATCATTGCTTCTCAGCGCTTTTGTAGCTATCACGAAGAACTGTACTTTAAAAGATAACAGAAGTAAGGATGTATGCGTGAAAAATTTTGGCATTTGTATTTGAAACAAATGATTGCTCTGTCATTTGAAAAATCAACGTTTTAAACGTCTTAGACACGCTAAATATTAAAAAATTCACAGACATTAGTGAGACTTACATAGCGATGACGGATTAGAACCATTGCATCATTTCAGTTGTGAAAATTGGATAAATTCGGAAAGGATTTAACTGCACGTTGAACGGCTTTAGAACTAAAATATCCACGATTATGAGCAATGCAAATTCTTTAGATATAACACCGAATTTAGAGACGGCAATGAGAACTGGTTTCAAACACGTACAGGGTGTTCAGGCAAAATATGACTGATTGCAAAAATAAAAGTGTCGTAAAAAAGCGAAAAATATCAAACAGATTATGGCTAGGAGATAACAGTTCAATCAAAGTTTACTTCCACCAGAACATCAAGACAGCTCTGAAACCTGGAAAATGCTTTCCTCACTGTAGCCCAGCGAAGATCCTCAAACACCTCCTTCATCATGGCTACCAACACGGCCTTGGCATTGTGGGAAGGTCGGATAATGTCTTTCTCGACCAACCGTATCTCACATAGTAATCCATGGGTTTACAACCGGGGGAATTAGGAGACCAAAAATTGGGACTGGTAAAGTCGTAGAAGTTCTCTGACAATCACATCTCACTTTTTCCGGAGGTATGGTAAGGTGCTGAATCCTGCTGCCAGACATATGATCTTCCAGCAGCAATCCTTTGCAGCCAGGGTTTGACCACAGTCTCCAATAGCTTTACATAGCCGTTTGTTTTGAGCTTAAGGCCCTGCTCAAAGATGTGGGTCGGTATGACGTCACCCTCACTGATGTTACACTGATGTTACACATTTTGAGGGAACTTGGTTTTCATAATACGTAAGACATCATATGTATTGTAGGCAAGTCACATGTTGTTCGGAGTGTTGTGCAACTGGTCCTGGCAGAAATTCTTTTCGTCTGAGAAAGACCAGATCATCCCCGGCTCAACAGGATGCCTCAGTTCTTCAGGAGCTTCATATCATTCGTCAAGCGGTTCTCATTTGCTTTTTGGCTATCAGAATTCAATCATTGCGCCTCTTGCACTAATGGTAGCGAAGGTCTTCATTCAGGGCCAGCTTTCTGGTGGTGATTCCAAGACCTATCTCTCGTGCCAAAACTTGCATTCCCTTCCTCGGATCAGCTTGTTCTGTAGTTGCCGGATGAACTTCGGCGTGTGGACGCTGCCATAACGTCTGTTATGTCCCTTCTTGCTGGCCATCGCATCATAGTAGTCTCCCTTGCAGCTGTCCATGTCATCTCTTACAGTCTTTACAGTATTCACAGATCATTGAGCAGCAGCCATGATGTCGGCATTTTAATACCAAGCACGAATCACCATGGTAGAGGCAACTCTTTTCCAATATTGAGACAGCTTCCAGTTTTCCATGTCAGCTAACTTTATTTCTACTACAATGTTAATCTTTATACTATCCATCATCATTGACTGTTCACCAATGCATCAAGCTGTTCGTGAACAAAGGAGACGTAAAAATCTTCAAATTTAACCCTAACACTCTTTAATAATAACGAAAGCCAAATTTGACTTGACCTATGGACAGGCACGGGAAATTTCCACATTGACAAACTGAATATACACTCTCGCACGCGTACTCGCTCCACCATCTCACTCACTCTCTCTCTCTCTTTCTCTCTCTCTCCCTCTCTCTCTTTCTCTTTCTCTCTCTCTTTCTCTTTCTCTCTCTCCCTCTCTCTCTTTCTCTTTCTCTCTCTCCCTCTCTCTCTCTTTCTCTTTCTCTCTCTCCCTCTCTCTCTTTCTCTTTCTCTCTCTTTCTCTCTTTCTCACACACACACGCGCACTCACAAGTACACACGTGCACAGATACGCACACATCAGCTTTTGAGCTCTCGGTTCTCAGGGGTGCCGTCGTGACATACGGCAAGTCTCAAGTATCTAAAACTTTGTAGTGATTATCTCTTTCCAAGTCTGGCCACTTTCTTAAGTCTACAACAGCCGGACCAAAAGACAGAGTGAGAAAGGGAGAATAGTAAAGAAGCTAGAAAAGACAAAAAACTGGAATACTACTTTATTTTATCCGCCACTTTAACAACGCTGCCAATTTAACACACACACACACACAAACAAATTATGTTTTATATACATAAATCCATAATACTATGTATCAATTTTCTTATTAACATAAATGTACCTAACACAACCAATGTGTTAGACTTGTGCAGAGTCTCTTATATCTATGTGAACACATCAGTATGCTTTTGAAAAAATAACCAGCACTGATAAAATGCATTCATTGCATTTTCAAGTTATAACGGGATCACTGAAGTCGAATCACTTAACTCTGATCACTAAAGTCATCTTTGGTTTATTATGTAAGGAGTGTCCATTTTGAAGTACCTGTGAAAGAAGTTAGCTCTGCCTCAATTGGTTCACATCTCTTCTTCTTTATTTTTTCTTCTTAGAAATGCAGAAATATGGTAACTGATGTAAAACCTATTAATTCTAATACAGTCACTGTCCCTTTTTCTCTTAATTTCCAAACATACTTTGAAATGTGGTGTTTTCACGGAATGAACTATTTTACTGGTGCAGATGAATTTTGAACATGTGCTATATAAATGATATGGACATCGATAATATATTGGCATCGACATCGACACGGTTATATAATTCCTTTTTTCTAGGGATTTCACCAAAGCTCTAATCTCTGGTAATTGCATATCGGATCTTTTCACTTCACGTTTGTTTGCGATATTTTTGTATCGGAATTAGTACATAAAATCACGAAACAAAATACCCTAAGGCACGCTCTTTCACACAAAATTAATATTGAGTAAAAGGCAATAAATGTATCCTCTGGCGATGAGAAAGAAATAGACCCCTGCCACTATCGGTAATATAGATGTGAATCTGTATGCATGCGTTCCGTTATGTGTTGTTCTGCCTGTAAACCTATGTGTTGTGTGTATGTGTGTGTGTGTTTTCTTTCTATATTTTAGTCACATTTGGCAGATGTTCTACTTCACATTCAAACTAACACACATATGAGTGTATATATGTCAGTATGTGTGTGGTGGTGGTGGTGGTTGAGGGAGTATGTGTGTTTGTTGTGTGTATGTATGCAATGACAGTACAGTGCCAATCTCAAAGCCATTATGCTCTGACCGTTAGTAATAAGCTATCAACTAAACTTTCCTATACATTCTAATGGGAGTTATAATCAATAAGCTTAACAACATAGGTCAGAACCACTTTATTTGTTTTGCCTCGGAAAATTATAGTTGAAACACCACAGACCTAAACAAATATCACCAAAATGAAGGACTGCCAACATATTAACTCCAAATTAAGCTCATCGATAAAATAGACACTAATGTCTCCGATAAGAATTCAATCTCTGTTTCTGGTTTTACTTTTTCATTTTTTTTTCTGTTGTCCCCCTCCCCCTGAAATTGTCTCCACATGATTACATTTGTAATAGAAATGGAAATATTTCTGGGACCAAATCGAAAATATTGATTCTATATATTGGCATGAATGTAGTATGGGCTTAGGTTTATTGAATCAGCTCGGTATATCAGTACTTGATTAGTAATCATAGCTGGGGATTAGCAGAGTCGGTAGAGCGTTGAACAGAATGCCTCACGGTATTTATTAATAGTTATTTGCACTTTGTGTTCAAATTCCGCTAGGATCAAATACTTTGCCTTTCATCCTTTCGCGGTCGATAAAAATAAGAAACAATTCAGAACAGTAGCGTAGAAATTTAAGAAAGTTTGATCTGATGTCTTGCAGTATTTTTTTCTGGCTTTTTGCATCCCGAGTTCAAATCCCTGTATGGTGTACTTGAGTGGTAGACTTAATCCTTCATCTGATACTTTTGGTAATTTTAGGGCCAAGTTTCCAGTTTGGAGATAGCTTTCTCCCACATTGCTCTCAATGAAGGTTCATGAGTACTGACTTCCCACCTGACTTAAGATTTTAAAGGAAAATGATTTAAACCCTAGCAGATAGAAAAGGGAAATACTTCTCTCGGTGGGATTTGAAATCAGAGTATAACAGTATTGAACTAGAATCAAGAGACATTTACTCCACGGCTCTAAAGCTTTCCGTGAATCCATTGAGATTTTGCTCAGAAATTTTAGTTATGTTGATTTGTTAAAATAACTTAAGTTTCAAGATACAGCTCGCGGACTTGCTGAGATGCATTATAAGTGATATTTCTGCAGTCTTATGTTATTTTCAGGTCTTTCAACATCAGACACCCCCCCCCTCACTCAGTTGACTCAGTTAGCGTCGATCAAGTCTCAACTTGCATCCCAATAGCAACTAACAACCGATCAGCCTCTTTAACCTTAATAAGAAACATAGTAGCCTGTTCTGCAACGTCGGTGGTGGAATTTATGCCCCCGCTCCTCTTTACTGCACCAGTCAGTGAGGGAACCTAACGAAATAATATATAATGGCACAATAATGTTTTCAGATTTAGACTCAAGGCCTGCTATTTCAGGGGAGTGATTTAGTCGATTACATCGAGCCCAGTGTTAAACTGGTACTTATTTTATCAACCCCGGAAGGATGAAAGGCAAAGTAGACCCCGACGGAATTTGAACTCAGAACGTAGAGACGGACTAAATGCCGCTAAGCATTTTGCCCGGCGTACTAACGATTCTGCTAGCTCGCCGCCCTAATAATAATAATAATAATAATAATAATAATAATAATATAGAGGTATGTACCCATATGTATATGTAATTTTACATCATCGAGCAGTGAAGAAAGGGAATCGATTTTGTCGACTAACCTTCTCGTAAAATCCCTTGTTTTGTGCCTAATTTTATCAAATATTACTCCCTGCAGAACCGACCTTGCCGGCATTGAGATGTCCAGTAAGTCGTCGGTCTTTTACTTGGAGAAGCAGTTACTAAAACCTTGCATAAATCTTTGCCATTTTGGGAGAAAGTGATACCACAATGAGTGGTGGAATAATAATTCTCATAGTAAAAGGTTACCCATTTCAAGAAAGAGAGAGAGAGAGAGAGATAGAGAGAGAGAGAGAGAGAAAAATGCAAGTCAAAATCGAACTCGGTGGAATTTGAACTCAGATCCCCTAAAATGTCTGAACAAATAAAGGGATGATTTTGTTGGAAGCACTCACGATTCTGCGTGTTTGTGTATATATATATATATGCAGAGTGTGTCAACTCTGAGATACGTAGATGATACGAATTCGTATGTGCGTTTCGAGTAATTACTTACCTTGAACATAAATAACGAACAGTCACGTCAAATAGTTTAATATAACACCGTTCTTCTTTGCTTATGTGGAAATACTTACGAGGTGTTGTATGAAACGATAATGACAACGCAGTATAATCAATGATGAGAGATGATTCATATCACTTTTCTACCATGACCACTTTCTATTATTTTTGTCAGTTTCATTACTAAATATTTCAGGCAACTAATTACTTTAATTTTACGCTTGACTATTTTTATGAAATTGTATATTTTTAAAATTCTTAATTTGCATACATTCAGTAATATGCTTATAACTGTTAATCATACAAGATTGATATCTTACAAATTTTCCTGTAACTTATATTTGCTTTCAAATGATGTAGAAATCAAACAACTGAATTGGAAAGATTCCTTTAAGATAAGATATTTGCATCAAAAACCTACATTGTTTCGTGATTGAGTATTTGGCAGCTCAACCACATTCTCTTTTCCAATGAGTTTTTGTTGGATAATAGTTCCCATGTTATGCTCAATTTATATAAAAAACATCTATTGGAGTAAAAAAGTTACTTATCTTTCATAAAGTGTGGAAATCATGAGACATGCTGCATTTTGCTCTATTTAGTTATGTTTTATCTATAATTATCTGTATCATGAAACAAACATCCTGATGAGCAAGTTCTTTTCAAAATATAAGGACATTAATTAACTTGAGTTATGCTGGAATGATGCGAAAGCATATATTGTCTCGGGATGGGTATCTTAAACCACATATATTCTGTCTTATATTCTCGAAGGATGTTTCAGAAATGGACTTCTAATATTGTATATTCTCAACTGTCAAGAAAAAATATATTTAAAAATGTACTGTACAATTACTGCTCCTTTAAATAATTTCCAGGCATCCCAATACAGAAGGCCTATAGAATACATCCACTACATATTTGCAATATGCTAAACACTCGGTCTAAATATTTCTTTACACCTTCTAACCTCTCGACAAATCTGCTATCAAAGATACTTCATTTTACTACAAATATTTTTTTGAGAAATGAAACATGTTATATTACAAACATAAGCTCATGAACCCTCAACAACCGACACCCCATATCATCTAATTCAAACTTTTATATAACTACTGTTGAAGACTTAAATTGCTTAAAATCTGTTACAATATCGGTTCTTTGTTTACACAATTGCTTAAATTCTCTGATCCCTTAAGCCTTTTATTTAGTTAAAAGATACATTGAGTAATTGAGAGCTACTTCTTTTATTCTCTTGATATCTTTATTTGCAATTATTCTCAAACAACAATATTATGCAGACAAATAATTGAACCTCCTTATATTTTATCTCCAATTCTGTCTTTACACATATATATTCAGATTCTCGACTTCATTTAACCAACTATACCAATTTATCAGTCAATAGAGGCATAGATTTTTTTCAGCCTAATCGTTTTCCCGATACTTCAGCTCATCGTATTGCTCTCAGATATTTTAATTTCGCTTCTCTGCATCAAACTTCCTGCTTTGACATTGATATATTCCATTTTCCATTTCTGCTTTTCGTTCCTCCATCTACCACTTATGATTGTTTGCAGGGTGTTAACGATTCTGTAGAAACAGCCATACTGTAGGGAGATGCAAGTGAATCTATCGCTGTAATCTAAACACGGTGATTGGTTCCACTAGAGAATGTTTTACGTGTTTTCTGAGAATATGCAGTGACTTTGGAAGGACTTGTTGGGACCCGCCTATGTGTTACGACAGTTAGGTTTGAAAAATGCATGAACATTATAAATACACTTTTCCAATATACTACTTGGGTACGATATTCCATGGGGCTATTGCAGAATAATAAAGCCCGGCAAATGAATTACCGTGTTATTTGGCTATTTTCCTTTATGTTCAGTACTGGTCTACTCTATATTTATCCTACCAAAGTTGGTCAAATACGTAACAGTCTATAAAAATGTATGTGTAGAATCTGATGCATTGTAGAAGGTTGTGTCACAGCATGGCAAATATTAGTGTCTCTAACTGGAAAAGAAAGTGTTAGAGTACAGCCGTTCAAAGAATTAGTAATAGTAATGCCCACAATATTGAATAAGATAGGAGATCCGTTTAATGGTTTAGTTGAGTCCTAGATTATTCCTGGTGGAGTAGAATTATTATGAAAGACATTCTAACCACAACCATTTTAGGGAGTAGAATAATAGCTGTATTATGTAATATACTTTTCCTTTATTAAGATGGTGCGATGTGATTTGGTAGGTTTCCTGCCGATTTTTCAAGCGGTTTCAACGAACTCATTGATTTAGAGAAAATTCGTTATGGTCTCAGTTTTGCCACTATATTAAGAAATAAAACTGAAATCATTACAGAGTGACTTCACGGAAGTTACGGAAATGAAAACAATATGGAAACGATTGATACGGAATTTAAATGCTTCTGATGTTGATACATATCTGAACAATAATGAATATATATTTAGTCACATATGTGTATAACGTCAAACGCTATTAATCCACTTAAGACTATTTTGTATCATCGGATTTCTTTATTCAAACATTCAAATGTAAACACCTTGTTAAGAAATACACAACTATGTGTTTGAATAACTACTAAAATATATTTACGTTTATTAGAGAAAAGATTCCGTCTTCACCAACAAGAACATTTGTTTCTTGGTTAATCCGCAAACATCAGTTTTGGGTTAGGAAATTGCAGATATCAGCACCAACAGTTAGAGCTTCTGTAATATTTCTGAGTTTAAACTGCAAATTCTTGATGCAAGAATCCATTCCCAGTTCAAGAGGTCGTTATTCAAATTTATAGAATTGATTTCCGCTATTCATATTCTATGACAAATCTCTAACACGATATATCGTTCGACTTTTATCTACTAATCTAGAAATATTAGCAATGAAATATCGGTTGATATTTGTAATAATAATTTTAAGTTCGAGAAAATATTTACAAACTGAAAAGATAGATTTTCATCTAATATTCACAACAGATTTGAATCTTAGCCTCCATTAATTTTTCAGTGCTGTCTTTCAAAAGATTCTTTCTGTAATGCTGCAGAGATTTTAAACTAGAAATAACTTTATCGGATACCAGTTTTACATAAATAAATTGCAAAGATTATACAAAAGTTAAAAATCGATTTAAAGAGCATCAATTATGTATAATAACACTGACTATGAATCCCAAGGCAACTCAGTATAGATGCTTGATACTAAAAATAGAGAGTAATCACCATCATTATGACAGTGAATGTGGATGATGAGGTGAAATACTTATTCTTGCTCGACTTAAACATAATGAAACTAAGTTGCTTGTGGACAGTAGCAGCTGATAGATTCAACGTACTGTTTAACCCCAAGATAGAGGTTATTCATTTTTATCAAATCATCAAGATTATGAGATATTACTAACATCACTTAACTAGCCGTAAATATATTCAATAGGCGATTTAAAGCTTGGTTGGTTTGATCTGCAGTTTAACAAATCCTTATTGTGGAATCAATGTCTTAAGTTGTAGTCTGCTTATTCAGATACTTAATTTCCAAACCACTGGCATTATTGAATTTCAGACATTTCAGAATTATATTTGCAGTGAAGTATGTTTTTAATATCGCATTGGCTGAACAATCTCGTTTGTTGCATGTACCAACGGAACAATCACATTTTCCTTTCGCTTAGGATGACGAAAATGTCAAGATAGATTTTGTAGAACTGGGGGAGAACAAATCCCATGGAAGATGTCTGTTAGGTGAGACAACTTTATCGTTTTGTTTTGTATTCACTGATTTACATCGGCTAAATATATGCACACGCGCGCGCGCACACCCACACCCACACACAGACACACAGACACACAAACACACAAACACACAAACAAATACACATACACACGAGCGTGCGCGTGCGTACATCAACGCATGCATGTATCATTTTACTTTGAGTTTAATTTAAGTTCTTCAGTGAGTTCAAGCCGGTTGCTAACAAAGCAACAAAACTTTTTGCGTTAAGAGAGTTACCAGTAATTGTAAAGATGTGGTTGGTTGAACTATCAGTAAATACACCCAAGTGTGTGCATCTATTTAAATAAGAATCTCAGAGGGAGAATTTTTGGAATGTCTTACAAATCTTCACTGTGTCACTAATAGATTGGATATGAAGAGTCCATGTTAGTTTTTGTTTCTATTTGTATACGTGAAAATGAGTAATTGTAGATTTTTGTGCATATTTGTATGTATGTATGTATGTATGTATGTATGTATGTATGTATGTATGTATGTATGTATGTATGTATGT